>CM075941.1:8059987-8180295 GCA_038030265.1 Corythucha ciliata
ATGGTACTAGTGCTCCTTCGTTCTTATACTTGTGGCTCACGGAAAAGTCATATCTCGAATTTCGCTCACAAAAAAAAAAAAAATTAATGTTTCTAGGATCTTCGTGCCTTTAGTTCATTTTCGCAGATGTGACTCAACTAAAAAAGAAATTTCTCATATAGTACATAATAGCATCAAAACTCCAATTTTTGTACATCTTAAACCGATTTGGCGCATTTTGCCCTCAAAAAACATTTTTGCGCGTTTGGCTGACTTCAAAACCATAACTGCTGAAATTTCGCTAGTATCTACTATGAAAAACATCAATTCACGGATTTGTTTCACGAAAGCCGTGACACCGTGACCGTGAAGCCGTGGCTGGAAAATCAATTTTGTGTGGTTGTCTAATTCAACAACTAATTTTACAGATTTTTCATTTCAAATAAACCATTTCCACAGGGTATAACTCACTGAAACGAGGTGGGACGAGGAGTGATACCCGTTGATGTGTTATGAGGCAACCAGTGTGCAGTTACCGTTGACCATTAAGCATGTTGATAGAGTCGTAGGACGCTGGATAATGCTTCATCTTGAATTAAATCGAAAAGATGCACATGAAAAATAATAAATAAAAAAATTAGTTAATTATTGACTAAAAGCCTTTGAGAACGGAGGTTTTTCTTTTTCTTTTCTTTTCTTTAAAATACAGTCCACTACATCATCATTTTTGGTCATTCCGGACCGGATCTGAACAGTTATTTTGATCAGTCCGATTTGCGAAGCAGATTCATCGTCGTTGAAGCAGACATCAAGTCACCAACGTCAAATTACCATCTCAATTTTTTTTGGACGCGAACTCTTCGTCGAGCTCTTTTCATCGTTGATTAATCTTCATCATCTCTTCAATTTTTGTTCAAAAATCATTTAGAACAACTTGTACTTCCGTTGCATTATATTATCATCTTTTTTTTTTCTAGACGCATAACCGCATCTTCGACGCGTGTATCCTTCACTTTGATCAATTCGCACTGTCATCGTAATGGACATCGAGAGTCTCAAACGGCATCGAGCCGTCATCAAAGGTCAATTGACCAGATTCACAAATTTTTTGCAGGGCAGTCATGAAGCGGACTCGGTTCAAATCACTGCACGACTGGAAAAGATAGAAAATCTCTACAACCAATTCAACGAAATTCAATTTTCCATTGAACAGCAGACCGAACCAGAGAATCTCACTATTCAGGAAGAAGAGCGTGAGTCGCATCGTCGCATTGGCAAAAACTCGTTTAATGTCGATTCAAACATGCCATCGCAGCAACAATGCATACGAAACAACGAATCAGGAAGTTACTAATCAAGTAAATGTAAAATTACCATCTTTAAATTTGGTTAAATTTAATGGTAACCAAGAAGATTGGCTATCATTTTCCGATTATTTTACCTCTCTTGTCGATAAAAATGAATCTTTGTCGGACATACAAAAATTCTACTACCTTCGTTCGTCTCTTAGTGGTACCGCCCTCCAAGTGATTGAGGCTGTCGAGTTAACGTCTAATAACTACAAGGTAGCATGGCAATTATTACAAGAACGTTCCATAACAAAACATTAATAACGAAAATTCACGTAAAATCCTTGTTCGATATTCCCTCCGTTCACCAAGAATCAGGAAACGAATTAAGGGAACTTTTAAATTCAGTCCTCAAACACGTTCGAGCTTTAAAGGCACTGGGTCAGCCCACAGAATCTTGGGATGACGAGGACGATGCATTTTGCGAAGACTATTGTGAAAAAACAACCGTCCGTAGCTTAAACGGCCGCTACACTGTTAGCATGCCATTAAAACGATCCCCGTCACTTCTCAAGTCACAGTAAAGCATCAGCATTAAAAATATTTTTATCACTCGAACGTAGATTGCTCAGTTCCCCGTCAACGTATTCCGGATACAAATCATTCATGCGAGAATACGAAGACCTTGACCACATGGAGTTAGTTGGTGAACTAGACTCTACTGACGTAGACAAAAATAGTTCATATGTCATTCCACACCACTGTGTCATTCGTGAATCTTCTACAAAGACTAAATTGGGAGTCGTATTCGATGCTTCAGCTATCACTCCTTCCGGTCATTCATTAAATTCTATATCCTATGCTGGCCCTCAAATTCAGAATTATTTGTTTTCAATCATTACTCGTTTCAGATTTCATAAATTCGCTTTTACTGCCGACATTGAAAAAATGTACAGGCAAATCAAAATTGATCAACAACAAACCAATCTTCAACAAATCATTTGGCGCGATAACCCGAAGGAACGATTAAAGGTTTACAGGCTAAAAATCGTCACGTACGGAACTACTAGTGAGCCTTACTTAGCAATCAAGACTCTGGAAAAATCAGCTCGAGCTTTGCACGTTGGTCCTCAGACTGTAATAAACTATTTACGACAGTTGTAATGGCCTTTGCGAGGAAAATATATCGTTCGGAAAATTGTTCGTCAATGCGTCATTTGTTTTCGATGTTGTACGAGTTGTGACTCTCAAGACCTCAAGAGGGATATTCAAGCGACCCATCACCTGCATTTGCCCTCTACCAGTTCAAGACAGTTGAAGACGACGTCTTCAAGGGGTGGAGAATGGATAATGCTTCATCTTGAATTAAATCGACAAGATGCACATGAAAAATAATAAATAAAAAAAATAGTTAAATTATCGACTAAAAGCCTTTGAGAACGGAGGTTTTTCTTTTTCTTTTTCTTTAAAATACAGTCCACTACATCATCAGACGCTGTAGACGCGGTGTGGGACGGTTATGGTCAGCGATGGTAATTGCTGATCAAGGGTACTACACACCAGTGCTCTGGGTATCCTGTACCTCTGATCTGTTGATCATGGCGGGTCCTGTGCATTGACTGTGCTGCCAAGCGTTTGCAAAGGCCAGGAAGCGACGGGCCGATGCTTTATTTCAAAAATTTGAATTTTGTTTTATTTCATTAAGTGCGACGTTGCCAAATCGCGACACGTGATTGGCAAACACGTGGTTTACCAACAACTCAACAAGTGGTCGTCAACTGTCAAGTAACATTAGGCCCATTGTTTTGCTAGAGCTAGACTAGTGTGGAAAACCACGTGATTTCATTGACTTATTCTGAAAAATTGAATGAAACCAGATGATTTTCTTCAAAAGTGTAGCACTCGCGAAAAAATAGAACGGACCTATTATTTTCTGTGTAAAAGTGTAATTATAGTTCATATACCTCCCCCCCCCCCATCGATCAAGTCTTCAGATCGAACAACCCTTGAAGGCGCTCGACCCTTTTTGGGCCCCCAGTCATTTTTACCACAACCCCGCACCCCCCCCCTTCCTAGTGAACTTCTCCCTCCCCCGTACCATTTCAACTCGCCTCCAACTCCAATTTCGGGGCTACCCCTCCATTCGAATTTTGTTTTTCAAATTTTCCTACTTTTTCGCGAGGCCCATTTATGTACATAAACCCTAGAGCGGCGACATGCCGAAATCATCGGACTCGTCAAAACCCCCCTCCCGGTCAAAATCCTCTACGTCTCTGAGAGGAAAGTCAACTACTACTCCCGCCGCGACAACAAAAAGCGGTTACAACTGTTGGACTGGGTAATTTTGTACACAGCCTCCAACATATGGATCATATTTTTTTCATTCGTTCACGACTCTGCTACCAACAGGTTATGGCGCCCATGTCCAATTAAAAGCGTGATTGTGAACGATTACAGAAGAGTGGCAGTTCAAAAAAGCTAAGACGTAAAACGAATAGGACGCAAGAGAGTTAAAACGTAAAACGAAAGATCGAAGAAATGGGTGAGTTCGAGGTCGTCGTAAATAATATTGAAAAACTTACCGATTCGGCATCGTTTCCTCTTTGGAAATTCGAAATTAACATAATATTTGAGTCGAAGGGTTTAATTAATATCGTCGAGGGAACCGAAAACTTACAGGAAGATGCGAGTGACCAGACAATAAAAGAATGGAAGCAAAGAGATGCCAAAGCTCGGCAAATTATTGTCGGCTCTCTCCATAAAAAAACATCGTTCACACATTCTTTCATGTACGACATCGTCGGAAATGTACAAAAAGCTCTGTACTATTTTCGAAAGAGACTCGGAGCATCAAAGAACGTCGACGTACGAAAAATTCTTCTCGTAAAAATTTGATAGCAGCAAGGACATGGCTACAAATTTGAGCTATTTGGAAAATCTTCGTTTTCAACTTAATTCTCTCCCCAGAGACAAAATCGACGATGAAATGTTGATGGCAAAAATAATTTCGTGTCTCCCGTCGAATTATGACTCATTTATTACTTCTTGGAACTCGACGACGAAAATTGAAAAGACCTTCCCTAACATGACGTCCCGACTTCTGAGCGAAGAAACTCGGAAAACTGACGCTGATTCCTCAAGCTCCATAGCTTTTTACTCGAAAGAAAAACGAAATTTTCGACCACGTAATGATTTTGGCAACTCCGAAAAGCGTCAAAATGACTATTTTCGTAAAAACGACGGCAAATCTCAGTTTCGATGCACAATATGCAAAAGAATAAGGTGATTCTACATGGATCTTCGACAGCGGTGCAAGTGCGCACATGACGAATAATAACAAAGAATTAAAACAACAGCGTCCCACTAAAACTAAAATAACCGTCGCAAAAGGAAGCAGTTTCGTTCGAGCTGTTAGCACGGGAAAATTCGAATCAACCGACTGTAAACTGAATAACGTTCTATACGTACCAGAACTCCCTGCTAATCTTCTATCGGTGAACGCAATAACCGAAAAAGACGGAAAAGTAGTTTTTCAAAACAATCATGTTGAAATCTACCAAAAGGATGAACTCCTCATCACCGGAACGAAAAATGCAAATGGTCTCTTCGAAGTTGAAATACCATAATGAATCCGCTAAAGCCTTTATTGCCTCGAGCAGTGACATCGCAGTGGCATGGCATCGAAAACTAGGACACCTCGGTCCGGAATATATCAAAAAACTCGTAAATTTGTCTAACGGATTAAAATTGACCGACGCAGACTTCAAATCGCTTCAAACTTGTGAAGTATGTCTAAAAGCAAAAGCCTGTCGCAAATCTTTCGGTCAAAACCGTTCTCGAGCAGTAAAACCCCTCGAAATCCTTCATACTGACGTTGTAGGACCTATTGAAACGTACACTTGGGACAACAACCGTTATTTCGTCTCTATCATGGATGATAACACGCATTTTGTTGCTACGTTTCTCTTGAAAAGCAAGGACGAAGTAAAACAAATTCTTAAAGACTACATCGCTAAAATTGAAAATAAATGGTCGTCGAAGGACTTTAATGGACAAGACCAGAGCTATTCTCTTTGATTCTGGTCTCGAAAAGGAAATGTGGGGTGAATGTCATCTCACAGCCACTTACCTTCTGAACCGAAGTCCGTCAAAAGCAGTAAATTCAACACCTGCTGAATTATGGTTCGGTAAAAAGCCTGATTTGTCTCATCTACAAGTCTTTGGGTCAGCCGCGTACTCAAAAATATTGACTCATACCGGGAAACTTGATCCCAAAGTAAAGAAATACGTCTTCGTAGGCTATACACCTAACGCTTACAGACTCTGGGATACTGAAAGACGAAAAATTGTCGTATCTAGAGACGTCTACTTTAACACTCATGACGAAAAAAATCGTCGAAAAACATCTCTAATTGTCAACCTTGATTTTGATTTGAGTGATGACGCTAAAACTCCCACAAATGAGACCGACAACGACAACTTATTAACAAATGACGATGACGACATTGAAGATAATACCAATCGTCTGGAACAACCAATCGCAGACATACCTAATGACGATGAAGAAATAATTACAGCGGAAGAAACGGACAATGAAACTCCAAACACCACAAAGCAAGAATATTTAAGAAGATCAACGAGAACTAAAAATTTACCCCAAAAGTTAAATGACTATCACCTCAATTTAGACTCACTGGAAACCCTAGAAGAAACCGCATTGTTGTCATTTAAAGATGCTCTCAAAAGCAATGAAAATATTCAATGGCGTCAAGCAATAGAAGATGAAAAGAAGTCATTAGCAAAAAACAACACATGGACTCTAGTCAATCGAGAAGAAGCTGGGAATCAAAAAATATTGTCAAACAGATGGGTATTTCGCGTAAAAGCTTGTACACACGGAGACATTTATGTCATGCCATGAAATTTTCAATATGTTCGTGTGATGGTACTGTGAAAAAGTATAAAAACCATATGCTTTCATGAAAAAGCCAGGAAACCGCTGGAAAATTGTCAATAATTTTCCCCTTTACCATCTCCATTGTAGAAACTAAGCCCAGAAATACCACACCGACAAGGAACAAGACACCAGCTATTTAGCCGTGAAACCGTTAATTATGTCCGAAAATATGAATTTTCCTGTTCACAATTTAGTAGTGGGCATACTTTTTCCCCCGGCAAGCTTTCATTCGATCAAGAAACAGAAAACGTTCCTGCTAGAATCACGTTTATCCGCCAAAATACTTGCACTTGAAGCTCAGAAAGACTATTTTGACTAAACTGTGGAAGGTAACGACGTTGTGAGCGTTCAATGGCTCTTGAAAATTAATTTTACCCAGGAAACCTAAAGCCCGACAGTCTAAACTGCACGTGAGTGAGTATTTCGTCTTAGTTAAGGTGAACTGCACAGTTAAACTGTACAGTTCTCAGTTCAATTGCTAATATCCGACGATTGTTTCCGCCGTTTCAACCGTTCCTTGCACCACTGCCTGCGTCTTTTAGGTTGGTTACTCTTACTTTCCTGATGAATAACTGCACAAATTAAACCGAGAACGGCAATGCGGTCCTGTTCATTGGAATCCATTATGTTAACTGAAGAATTGAACTGAACGTGTGTGGGGGACTGAACTGAACAGTCCAAACTGACAGTTTAAACTGAGCAGTTTGAACTGACAGTTCAAACTGTCCGAAGTGGGGCCGGTTTAAAACCCCAGAAGCTAAGTCATGAGTCATGACTGTGTGACTGCGTCCATTTTCACCAAAAAGTCCGCTTGAAAACCTTACCATTCGGCTGCAAGAAACATGGCATTTGAAACTGAAAATTCAATCGCCCAATCAATTTGTATGGTAAATAGGTGTAGCTTCTGAATCTGGAAAATTTGCTTGTTTAGTCCCTTTTAATAGCCCCAAGCCCAAAAGGGGTGGTTTAGCCTCAGTGATTTAGACCTACACCGTCACGAGAAAAGGGCAGTTTTAACTGAAACCCATCACAAATTAATTTCGACTTAAAAATGTTTGTAAGGTGGCGGGGGGGGAGCCTAAAATATTACTTACTATCACGAAATCCAGTAAGAAAAGTCTCGAAATCCTGCATGAACACATTGGAAATACCTCCCAGTAAATTATTATAAGGAGAAGAAGGGTGAGTGCCACGGATTTTTTGGGTTCCTCGTGGGTAATTCCTTAATTTTTCGTCCATGTTTTTAAATAATTTTCAGTAGAAATATGTACCATTCAACAATATCTTAAGTTTTACCCTCTCCCCCTCACCACAATAATACTCTGAGGCCACGAAACTTGCCGCAAAATGATTTAGCTTCAGCAATCTACTATCAACCACGGCAATGATTATTTTTCTCAGCAGAAACTTTTTCCTGGAACCTGTGAATTTTAACATTCATATCAGAATATTGTCTATTCCTCCCCAGCATCAACTCTTTCGGTTCGCAAATGGATTATTACCCGCGAACTGACAACTCGGCGAAACTAGACTATGCTCTACATAGAATAATGTGATTATTTGACCAAACAAGTTGCATTTTAGTCTCAGATTCGAACTTTTGGACGCTCCTTTTAGGAAAGCCTGGATCCGCGCCTGCCCGCCGCTACCCTCCCTTAACCAATAAATAGTCTAACGTAACCACCTCGAACAAAATTGTAAGGTACTCAAGTCATTTTAATAAACCAAAATCAAGTTCTGTATTTTAGCAAAAACGAAAACTCTCTCTTTTTATATCTCTCACAAGACGCCTCCACTCACACTCGTTGCTAGGGAACTCGCGTTCCCTACATCTTCCTTCCCCTTTCTCGGACGATCTTCTTTTCTACGAATTTGGTCGGCATGCTTGCGTTCACACTTCCCGTCCACAAGAACGTGATATGAGATGTCGCCTGTTCTTCTTAATATTATTCCTGGGGTCCAGCCTTTCGTCAGCTTGTTAGACACCCAGACTTCCTCCCCCTCGACGAACGATCTGAACCTTGTTCGAGAGTCTCTGTAAAGCCTTTGTTTTGTCAGGGCGACATCAATTTTTTTAGAAACGCAGGGCTTCAGTAAATCGAAAATTGATCGTAACCGACGACCCATTAGCAGTTCGCTTGGAGTTCTTCCCGTGGTAGAGTGAGGCGTGTTCCTATACGAAATTAAAAATTCTCTGAGCTTGTCCATAATCGTCCCTTTTGATTTATTTGCGGCTGTCATTCGAGTTTTGAATGTTCGAACTGCCCTTTCTGCTAATCCATTGCTTCTAGGATGATACGGGGTGACCTTAATGTGAGTGATGCAGTTTGTTTTGCAAAATTGACGAAATTCTAATGAAATGAATTGAGGACCATTGTCGGTGACCATCGATACTGGAAGCCTGTTCTGAGCGAATATGTTTTTCAGAGCCTCGATCGTTGCTGCCGTCGTGGTAGTTCGCATCGGGATGACGTCCATCCATTTCAAAGTTGCATCCACCAAAACCAACCAGTATAAGATCCCAAGAATGGACCCGCAAAATCGAGGTGAAGTCTTGTCCAAGGTTGAGATGGGACATTCCACGAATAAATTGGCATTTCCTCTGCTTTTGGTCTGGATTGCTGACATGGATTGCACAGTTTTGCGTATTTTTCAATTTCTCTGTCAACACCAGGCCACCAGAAATGTAAACGAGCAATATCTCGCATGGCTCGAATCCCAGGATGACCCTTATGAATCATCTGGAGAAAGTTCTTCTGGAGTTCGAGGGGCACTAAAAGTCTACCATTCCACATGAGAATGCCTTCTTCGTATGACAGCTCGCTTTTCTTCTCGAAAAATGGATGGATTTTCACATCCAAGTCCTTCTTATCCGGCCATCCCGTTTCCAAATATCCGGTAATTCTCTGCAATACTCTATCCCCGGCCGTCAATCTTCTAAAATGTGATGAAGTCACAGGCATGTCCTGTAAATGTAAGCGAAGAAGATGACAACGACTGGCCTTTCCCATTTCCTCCAGGCTACTCGGATGAACATCTGTCATTGGCAATCTCGACAACGAATCCGCGACAGTGTTGTTTTTACCTTGAACGTACTCTATAGTGTAGTCGTAGCTGCGAAGAATCAGCGCCCATCTTGTTAAACGATTCGCTGCCATCTTGGGTATCTCACGGTCGTTGCCTAGAATTTGAATAAGTGGTTTATGATCAGTTCTCAAAATGAACTTTCTGCCTCGAAGGTACTGATCGAAACGCTTGAGCGAGAAAATAAAGCCAGAGCTTCTCTGTCTATAGCTGAATAGCGTTGTTCTGCTGGTTTGAGGAGCCTAGAGGCAAAAGCCACAGGTCGCTCCGTCCCATTAGGCATTTTATGGAACATGACTGCCCCGATTCCTTTTACGCTTGCATCAGCCGAGACAATCAGAGGTAGTTCCAAAGAATAGTGCGTAAGAGAGCTTCTGGACGTCATCAATGTTTAAGTCGATTGAACACCGAAGTGCACTCATCATTCCAGACCCACTTGACATCCTTCTTCGTCAACCTGTGCAAGGGCGCGCAAATTCCCTGCAAGTTGTCAACAAAACGACTATAATAATTTATTGATCCAAGAAATGATTTGAGTTCTTGCACGTTCGACGGAGTGGGCATTTTATTTATCGCATCCAAGTGATCAGGCAAAGGGCGAATACCATCTTCGTCTAAGACGTGACCTAAGTACTGAACACTCTTTTGAAGCCATTTGCATTTTGAGACCTGAGTCTTTATTCCTGAAGCTGAAAGACGAGTCAAGACCTCTTCGACTGCAGTTAAATGATCTTCAATCGTGACTCCACTGATCAGAATATCATCTAGGTAGCATGCGACGTTCTTGATTCCCGAAAGAATAGTGTCCATTACCTTTTGAAAAAAATTTGGAGCAAAGCAAACGCCAAATGGAAGTCTCTTGTATTTAAAAAAACCTTTGTGAGTTGAAATCACGAGAAAATGTTGGGACTCCTCTTCCACTTCCAGTTGTAGATAAGCATCCTTCAAATCGAGTACAGAGAAAAATCTGCCCCCACTGAGTTTTGAAGTTATTTCGTCGAAAGTCGGTAAAGGATGAAAATCAGTGAGAATGTGTGGGTTTATTGTAACCCTGAAATCCCCGCAAAGGCGGACAGCCCCGTTTGATTTCATTACAATTACCACAGGGGAAGCCCACGTGAGAGGACTAGACGTGGCGTCCACAGGCTCTAAAACTTCAGCCTTTACCAATCTCTCTATCTCATCCTCCACTTGAGAGCGTAGGGCAAAAGGGACCGGTCGAGGGCGAAAAACTCTGGGAAAAGTTCCTTCTTTCATGTGAATTTAGCCTTGTAGCCCAATATTTTACCCGAGCCTTCGAAAACGTTCTTGAATTTTGAGAGCAATGAATTGAGGTTATTCTGACCGATTTCACTAGTGGATTTCGAGGAGTTTGTTTTCTGATCACCTACGAAACACAAACGAGCACCTTCAGGCATGGGCAACTTGAAAATTAAAGCCCAGTCTAGGCCGAATAAAGGTAAATCATTTCGTTTAACAACAACGACCTCCAATCTTTTGCGCTTCCCAAACGCCGACACCTGAAGATTTAACTTCCCTATCGTTTCCACTGGGAATCCCGTGTACGCAAGAAGGTTGTCCGTCGGAGCCAATGGAGGAGATCCTAGTTTTTTCCATACACGTTTACTTATGACTGACTTAGCAGCTCCTGGATCATACAACATTTCCAATCTAACTCCATTAAGTTCTACAGGTACCATAAGCTTCGTCCCACATCCGTTAATGTTGTTCACGGCGTCTTGACTGCAAAGGGAACTGGCACTAGTACTTCCAGACCCTCCTAACTGTCGTGCTCTGATGTTTTGATTTGACGCCCCAGCGTCAACGATTATGGCGCGATGAGTTTTAACACACACCCTTGCGAAATGGTTTTCTTTACCACACGCATTGCATTTGGAGCCTGAAGCAGGGCATTTTCGTCCCACTCCGTGCTTTGGAAAACCGCACTGCAAACAGTCTGTGGAACGTGATAACTTCCGTGGACGCGGTTTCCCAGGAAAATCCCGTGTGTTTCCTACAGACTTGTTGCTGGCCTTCCCTCCAATCCGGTTTACTTCAGGATTAATGGTGGTAAATGTGGAGAGTACCGCCCTTTGTGATGAAGCCCTCTCCAACGCCAGTGCAGTTGCTTTCTACCTCGGAAAAAGTTGTGGCATTGGACGGATGTAAACGAATCAGTTCCTCTTGCCAGCGCGCCTGATTGATCCCAATTACCAACTGATCCCGCAATCGTTCGCTCAATGACTCGCCAAAATCACAAGTACCTGCTAACACCCTCAAACCATTGACAAATTTCGGAATTGTTTCGCCTTCGTTCCTAAACCTGGATGCGAAGGTGCGACGTTCGGAAAAAATACAAGTTGATTTGACGTAATAACCGTTTAGGACCCGTTTCAAATCCGTGTACGGTACCGTCCTAATCTCTTTCGGTCGGAAATGGTCGACCAGAATTTTGAACGACGTGGGACCCACTGAAGAAAGGAAAAGAATCGCTTTGACATCGTCTGTCACTGTGTTACCCAGCAAGTGTCTTTCAAGCTCTATTTCAAACCGACTCATGTAATAAGGCCATTCCTCTGATTCCTCGTCGAAACTAGGGAATTTAAAGCTTCGTAAAAAAGACATGTTACCTGCTGGATATGTTTCTTTTCCTCGCCTGTCTTCACCACTGTCTACTTCATCGTCTGAAGTCTGCTTCCGTTGGACGTTTGGTGTTGAGTCCCCGTCTTCGTCATGTCTGTCCTTTCTTCGTGCACTTTTGCTTTTAGATTTATATGGCATTACAGCCACAAGCGCGAAAAAAAATAAAAAAAATTTAAAAAAATTGTCCGCAGCGCCAAATGTAAGGTACTCAAGTCATTTTAATAAACCAAAATCAAGTTCTGTATTTTAGCAAAAACGAAAACTCTCTCTTTTTTATATCTCTCACAAGACGCCTCCACTCACACTCGTTGCTAGGGAACTCGCGTTCCCTACAAAAATCAAATAATTCAGGCAAGAATTGGTGAAGAGGGAAATTTCCAGGACATTTCTGTCTAGAAATATGTCACTGTTCAAATCTTCTAAAATGTCATGACTGATATGTTTACTTGTTGCATCTTACGTGTTGTCATGGAAGCGACGTGTTGAAGTGCTCCTCAATTTAATGATTCAAGAGAGGGGACAATTAAAATACTTCAAAGATGTGCGGAAGATTCCTTACTGAGCAACTCCATTGACTTCAGAATGGGGATCACAAAAAAGAAATAATTTCTTTATTTGAACTAACCACAACAACGAACAAACCTAAAACTTCAAATTTAATTTTTTTAGACGTTTTGAACCCCAGCTTCAGTAGATGTCATGACATAAATGTCTCCGTGTGTACAAGCTTTAAAATACGATGGCAGATACAAAGCTCGCCTCGTCGCAAGGGGGTGTGAGCAAAAACTCGGTCACAACGACGAAACGTTCAGTCCAGTTGTCAGTAGTGATGCTTTGCGACTGATGCATGCTTTGATTGCTCAGAAAAATTATCACATGGCGAAATTAGATGTGCGATCAGCTTTTCTTTACGGAATATTAGAAAAACCTGTTTACATGGAGATACCTGAAGGTTGGCAACAAATTAAAAACAAAGTATGTAAACTATAGAAAAGGCTCTGTACGGCCTTCGAGAAGCTTCACTCAGGTGGAATAAGCGCTTTACCGAATTTCTTTCTAAAAGTGGGCTGAAGGCTCTAATGCATGAGCCGTGCATTTTTAAAAACGAGGACTCTACGTTATTCCTTGCAATTCACGTCGATGATGGAATTCTGGCCTCCGACGATGAAAACAAGATTTCAAAATTACTCTTTCAGCTGACACAAGAATTTGAAATGAGTGCTGTTAAAAATCCCAAAACATTTCTCGGGCTAGAAGTCGCTAAAGAAAAAAGATGGTGTGAAAATATGTCAAGCAGAATACGCAAAACAAGTTTTAAACAAATATGGAATGCAAGAATGCAAGCCGGCACCTACACCTTTCCTTAATCCTTCGGAGAAAAACGAATCTTTGGTCTCAGGATTTCCTTTCAGAGTAGCCGTCGGCAGCTTGTTGTACATATCCACAAAAACTCGACCTGATTTGGCTTTCGCTGTTGGAATGAGCAGTCGAAAAGTCGAAAATCCTACCGAAAATGACCTTTTAAACTTGAAAAGGGCCTTGAAATACCTGAAAGGCACAGTAAATGAAGGTATTCGCTATTCGCGAAATCCAACAGACGAAATCACAGCTTATTGCGACTCAGATTACGCCGGGGATCCAGAAGCTAGAAAAAGCACTTCGGGTTACATAATCTATTTCGCTGGTGGGCCAATAAGCTGGATTTCCAAGAAGCAGCCTATCGTTGCAACATCAAGCACTGAGAGTGAATATATCGCTGCATCGGAATGCTCTAAAGAAGTTGTATATTTAAAGAGCCTGTATGAAGAAATGACAAACAACACTATCAGAGCGACCATCAAAGTTGATAATCAGAGTGCCATAAGTCTAATCAAAAAAGGAAATTTCAACAGAAGAAGTAAACACATTGACGTTAGATTTCATTTCATAAAAGAACTATCCGACAAGAAGATCATCAATGTTGAATATTGTCCTACGAACCAACAACTTGCTGATTTGCTCACTAAGCCGCTTCATACTACCAAATTTGCAAACTTCAAAAGTCAGATGGTGACATCTTGATTTTAAGCCCTTTTTAAATACAAAATTAAGGAGGGTGTGTTGGACTGGGTAATTTTGTACACAGCCTCCAACATATGGATCATATTTTTATTCAAGTTTTTTGTTGTCCTAATACGTCGGGGAAGTTTCGACTCATAATAAACCTTATCACCTTATCATCAACCCCTAGGACAGTTTGGCATTATTGATACAAATCCCTCGTTTTAAGGCAGTTCAGTGTTTTTCACATATTTTTTAAGTTTCTCTACGTAATAATTAGTGTCGGGAAGACCTGATTCGCAATTGACAGGGACTACTTGATTTTTTTAATCCGTCCGGCTTCAGATGAACATTATTTTCCTCACCTCTCTCTAGAATTCTAGATAACCAAAATGTCTTTTCACTCCGGCGCAGCTCACGGTAAAAACACTTCGTGTAGTCAAATTGAATCGTTTATTTATGAGTTGATTATAATAAATTATGCTTTTGAAGTCATAACAGACGTGTTCGACACATTTACACCCTCCAGAGACCACCGTCAAAAGCACACGAATGTCGGGTTTGGTTTCTTCCGGGATTAGTCGAAATTGATGACTTGGGGGTGACAAGCAAAATCGAGACAAAGGGTACGGTGTACAGCACTTGTGAAACTGTGAGTATCACCATCACCCATGAAAACTTATTTTCTGGCCGTTGAGCTCACTACACTGTGTGTGTTTTTTTAAAGTTTTTGGTGGGATTCAGTGTTCGGTGTACCAGAAACGACTGCCCTTTCTTCTTTGACATATTCGTATTCAATTCAGCCGCTACAGTTTTTCTGCGATGACTGCAATCTACAACGATCATCGTAGAACAATATCAACATGGTTTTTTTTAAAGCTGGCTTCTCCTTCTTTGTGAGCCTTTACTTCGCCGGGCACCAAGTTCACGAGCCATTTTTCTAATCTCCGAAAAAATAAATAAATAAAAAGGCGAGGGACTATTCACTTTAACCAACACAAAAAATATCTAAACGAAACGGCAGAAGTTGGAGACTAGACTCCTCCTTACTTCTTCTAAACATTGAAAGGGGGTGAGGTGGGTTCTAACCTTCTTATTTGTTATGAGTCGAATTACCTTTGAAAAATCGAACCTCGCTTCGTCATCGTATAAAAAAATAGTGTTTCTGTTTCATTCGTTCACGACTCTGCTACCAACAACAACCTCAAACGATACGCTGAGAAACCGGCCACGCCTCCTACACTTCCAACAGAGCCACGACCAACCACTGCCACACTGCACATGCATCGGTTGATCAACAATCATCCCCACCGGCTTACATCGCTCATCACGCCGCTACTTATTTTCGGGAGACCAATACTCCAGTCACCACCGAGGCTGGTGACCAACTCCGTGACCAAATACTCCACGTGATGCTAAATGGTCAGCACAACCGTCGGAATCTGTTGATTCAGCAGGTGGATGTTTTACTTTACCTGGCTGAGGAACCGGCTCAAACCGCCCCTGTTTTAACGTCAGAACCCCCCCAATGCAGACGAGCCTCAGCGGCCCTGAGCGCACAGATCACCGAGAAAATAGCCCGGCAACTACGTGGGACCATGATTTCCGAACATTTATCCGGAGATCCGGCAACTCACTGGCTACCACGACCCGCCCCAATCTCCGGCATCTGTAACATTCGCGCAAAATGTAGCCACCCCGCGGACGAAATCAGTGGAGCGCACAGTCCAAAGAGCCAGGGTCGCCATTAAAACCAACAGTGTGGGCCCATCCCCCAAGTCCGGCTCAAGCACCCAAATCATGCTGAAGCCAGTAGACCCTGCGGCAAAGGTCACTGACCTCCTGACCACCATACCTACAGCACGGTTGCTCGGCATGCATCTCCATCATAGGCACTCATTCGGAGGTAGTATCCTTGAAATTACTATTTTCCAGTCTTTTTTTTTCGCGAAACTGTAAGTTTCGGTGAGGTTCGGGAGTGATTAAGAAATCCCGTCCATCCGGATACGATAGTACACAGAGTCTACTCCAGTCTAATACGTATCCAAGGTGCGGTCCGGTCTCCGTTTCGATCTCAGACGTTCAGCGCTACTCGGTTCTGGTCTCACCAGCCCAGCATTTAACCCTTTTTGTAGTGGAAGGGGGGGATAGTAAAGGGGAAACTTTCCACTACAGTTTTCCGTGGATCAGCGCTTGCCCCTCCCTTCCTCTCCGACGGCAAAAGTGGTTGCTTTTGTTAACATCAACAACATCAATAGTATGGAAAATATACATAAATATGTATGCTAGACAAATGGGATTTTTTCCAAGTTATTAGTAACCAATCATCATTTGAATGGGTTTATCAGCTATTATAATACAATAATATGTATATTGGGCGAGGTTATGGAAAGAAAGTGATTGATCCGTTGTATGAAGGAGGGGGGAGGAGTTCTCCGTTCGAGCCTACCTGAACTCAAATGGCCCGGAGTAGGTATAATAATGCCGCTTATTATTATTTGGTCGGGCGGTCAAACCAAAACATAGTCGGATGAAACTTAATTTCGAAGGATGATCAATCACAGCTTAATAAACTGGGGCAGGGAGGAAAAAAAAAGAAGTGACTGTTGTTATTAAAGCTCACAACAGGTAGGCACAAAAAAAAAAGACCTCCGAAAAACTGAAACCAATTCATTAAAAAATATAGTTGGGAATTTACGACTTCTGGGCCGTCTACGCGGGTTACATTTTCAACTTGGAAATAAATTACCTTTTTTCTGTCTCCCCCGTTCTCAAAGAAAAATCCATCTTCCTGTTCGACTTGAACCCTCTCGTTTTCCTTTGAATTCAGAGTTTTAAATAGATACAAAAATAATAATACTAAAAACAGTTCACCCCAGTACTAATGAATTGAGTTTCGAAACTCGTAATGACCTCGATAATACATTTTGTATCTCCCCAGCACAATACATGCACTCTTCATTTCTCATTAATATTTTATAGACACCCTCACGAGACATACAATGCTCCCTCCACTCAAAGTGTATCCTTCCTCTTTTTCCAGATTGTAATCCATACTTTATTCCAGATTCCAACCATCTCCTCTCTCATTCACTCCCAGACATCTCCTTCATCATGCATAATATGTGAAAATAATATTTCTGTGAAACTATAATAAGATTAAAGTATCATGAAGTTTAAAATTTACATAATACGTGTCCGGCTTAAGTTGATTGTTTTGAATTGATAATAAATATAAATATTTATACGGAAATCGACCACCAAAGACATAAGGATTTTACAACTAAAGTTATTTCAACTTAAATTTCATTATACAAGTGCGGCACAAGGAAAGAAGTACGTTGGTTTCGAGGAATTATCGATTGATTGTTGCTCTGAATCCCCTTTTTTTTATTCTTCTCTTTTTAAGTAAGATAGCTTTTCAACCCTCATTCTACCACAAAAATAGTTTACGGAAAATGCCCAATATGACTGCAAAGGCTCCAGCCGTGATAACCTAATTTTGGCGATTTATGCTTGACGAGAAAGCGTAATTTCATTACATTAACTGTTTCCACAATTATGGTTACTACGAACAAACAAAAGCGCCAATTCAGAACAAACGGCGGAAAAAATTACTAATTTGCGGCTAACAATTGATAAAAACCGGTGAGCAATCGCTCATAGAACACCCAGCTAGTAATGAGAGCACGCAACTCGACTAAATTGAAAAAAAAAAAAAAACTGGTAACTCGTGGCAATAACTGAGAGAACTTGGCCAAAATTGAAGCAAAAAGCGCTAATTCGCGAATCTATCTGAGCCAAGTGGCTAAAACTGAGAAAAATCACTCAAGTCCCGAATTCCATGGACTTAAAGCGCTTAGTCTCAGCTGAACTCAAGAAGGAGCTCTAATTCAAGGCTAAAACCGAGAGTGAGTGCTCATTCGCAGGTAAAATAGAGAAAAATGCTAATTCGTGGATCAATATGACGGAATCGGCAACACATTGATAAAATTGAGCAAAAGCGGTAATTATAGGTCAAACAGGTAATTATATAGGTCCAAAACAGAAAAATGTCAATTCCAATTTAAAATTGAGATAATGCGATGATTTATTGCTGCTAAACTTGAGAGAAAAATCATCCGGACGACGATGGAGGGGCAAAGCCCGTCACGATTTGAGTTTCGAGAAAAAAATGGGCTCCCCGGCAGGATTTGAACCCACAACCTCTGGATTGCTAGTCCAGGACGCTGCCAAACAGCGCCTAGGTGACGCCTTTGGCAGTCGCACTGCAAGGGATCAGCTCCCTGTCCCATACCCTTAAACATGACCTTGCTTGCCTGCATGCCGCCATTGCATTCCACAACCTGTAATGACGAGGCTGTTTGCCCAACTTTTGATCTGGCCTTTCCCCACTAGTGATACACCGAGACCGAGAAAAAGTATCGGTCTCGAAATCGAGACCGAGATCGAGATTCGAATACGGACCGAAGACCGGCCCGAATTCGGTTCGTTTCGTGCAGAAATAGCGTGCCTCTAATTTCTCAAGTTTGGAATACTATGACCTACACATATAGCATCAAGCATGAAAGGGCGAGTCGGAGACCTTTTAAAATGGTGGGGGGGGGGGGTCGAAAATTCTCCTTACCTTACAACGTTATAAAATTTTGTGGGCATTTTGGCCCACAAAATGTGTACATGTAGTGGCCAAGGGCGGATCTGGGATCTCTCTCAGAGGGAGGTAATTGAAATCCCTCCCCCTCCTCATATACACCCCCACTGCCTTCCCACCCCACTCACCTCCTAAATTGAAAGGGATTTGACCAGCTCCAGGGGGGGATTTCTGCTGAATTCACTTGAAGGGGGGGGGGGTTATAAATTAAATGCTCCATAGCCGACCACCAGCTACCGGAGAGGGTGAGGTAACAGGGGATCTGTCAAAATCACTCAAACATATGGGTGGGTAGGTGGCGGGGGTGAACCGTGGGAGGAAGAAGGGTTTTGATCCCCCCCCCTATCCACCTTTTGTCATTGAGACGAGACCGGGACTTTCGAGACGAGACCGACTTTTTAACTACGAGACCGAGATCATCTTGCTAATGACCAAGACTGAGATGAGTAAGTCTCGGTCTCGGTCTCATGCATCACTATTCCCCACCGTCTTTGAGATCGCCATGGACGGCTCCCAGTCCCATAGAGCACAGTGAGGCTCCTCTTTTTGCTATAGCATGTCCGCCCTCTCATTACCCTCAAAACCTCGATGGCCTGGGATCCACGCTAAGCTGCTGTTCCCCAGTTCCTGCACCTCAGCCGAGCCACCCACTGACTTTGCGACGGCTTCTAGAGCCGTCTGACTGTCCGTGTCATACCCTAACATTTTTGAACCTCACGTGTTTCCTCATGAGTTCCAATAGGCAATCCGTGATCGCCGTGACCTCCGCCTGAAACACCGTAGCACAGTTCCCAAGGGAACGGTAGTCCTCTACACCTAAGCTCGGGTATCCAAACCCCCAGCCCGGTCGCCCCTGTTTCCAGTTTCGAGCCATCTGTGTAACAGTTCAGAGTGCCCCCCCCCCCTCGGACCTCAAGCTTCTCCCTACTGCACACTTTGACTTGAACTGACCTCTTTAAGTCCAGCCGCTTTAATATTTTATCACTCTTCATCCGGGTGATAGGCGCTGTCCTCTTATGTCCAACCTCCCGCTCCCTGGCCCAGATTACAGCATGCCTCCATCGCCCGTGCCTTTACTTCTAAGTGTAGGTATGGGCCGCGCAGTCCCAACATCATCGCTTCTGTCGGCGTGGTCCTAAACGCTCCCAACGCTGCCAAACAAGCTAACCTCTGAACCCTATGAAGTTCCTTCTGTGCCCACGAGGTCGCCTTGTTCAAAACCACAATATTACTTGGTTTTACACACTAATCAAATCATTTTCGTGATTTTGGCTCATTAAAAACGAAAATTTAACGGGATTTACTCACTAATGGACCAATTTTGAGGGCCTTGGCTCACTAAAACGCGGATCTCGTGGTTTTTTCTCTGTCCGAAGGACACTAAAAACCCAATTTTTGGGGGGTTTGGGGCTGAAAACCCCAATTTTGTGGGTTTGGCTCAATGAAACGATTCATCAGATTTGGCTATCTAAAAAACTTCCAACGCAATCAATTTCGTGACACCCTTCAGTACCGGACACCATGCGATCTTCTTGGAAAAGCTGCCCTTTTCTGAGATCATGAGGTGCAGGTCTACGGGTTCAATTTGAACACTATAATTATGATCTCACAGTGAAAGGCGAGTTCCTGAAAAGGAGCCATTGGACTCTGTAGGACGGAAGAGTTACCGCAGTTACCATCCCAGGAGACACAAAAGCCAAGTTTAGTTCTAAAAATATAACTTTTAGTCAAGAATTAGCTTTTTTTTCTCCATTTTAGTCGCGAATCAGCTTTTTCAATTTATCCGAGAATTGGCGTTTTCTTAGCTTTAGCTGCGAATGAGCGCATTTTCTCAATTAGCACACATTTTTGGTCGTCAAAATATGATTTTTTAAAAATATTTCAGCCACGAAAACGAATTAGCAATTTCTTTTGCTTTATCCACGACTTTGGAATTTTATCTCAGCGATGAAGTGGCCGTTGGGACTGCCGTGAATTATCCCATTTCTAAAATTTAGCCGTGGATTAAAGCTTTTCCAAAACTATTTCAGATTTGGCCACGAGTTAGCACTTTCTCTCAAGTTTAGCAGCGAATTAGCGCTTTTTCTCTATATTTCAGCGACTTGGCGATGTTGTATTGACAAGATTGGAGCAATTAATTAGAATTTATATCATTTTAGCCCTTAATTAGCGCTTCTTCACAATTTCACCTATAAATTAGCACTTATACTACATACACTCTCATTTTTAGCCGGGAATCAGCAATTTTTCTTAATTTTGGCCATGAATTTTCGATTTTATCACATATGACCATAAGATTTAGTTTTGTCTTCATTTTAGCATAGAATTAGCAATTTTTCTGAATTTCAGCAGCAAATTGCTAATTTTTGCTGGCAAAATTGGAAAAAATTGCTAGTTCTCGGATGAAATTGGGAAAAAACGCTAACACGTAGTTAAAGGTGATAAATCCCTTATTTGTGTCGAAAAAAAACAACTAATTTTTCCCCATTTTAGCCACGAATTGACGGTGTATTCCGTTACGGGGTTTTTCCTCAATTTTTATTGGCGGAAGAGCCCATATTCTCAATTTTAGCCATCAATTTGAGCTTTTTCTAATTTTAAACGAGAATCAGGGTTTTCACTATATTTTGGAGCGCTGGTTAGTTAAGGACCCCCCCCCTCCGGCACTTACTTTTAGCCCCCTCGCCTCCTTCGTCGTTGCGCTAATTGTTCCGCGTGTCGAAAACAAAAACCCTAAAACATTTGGGCTCACAAAACGCTTACAAAAAAACATTCTTTAATTTCGACCACAATAAGACAAATTTCACGGGTTTTTGTTTGCTGAAAAACCAATTTCAGAGGGTCACCTATAATGTTCAAAAATCAATTTCATGGATTTTTTTTCATTCAAAAACCGGAGTGGAAAGCTCCATGAGGCCTCCTAATCTCTGAATATTCAAATAATGTAATTTTTACTTCGCGTTAAATGATGGATTTTTAATATTTTAGCCATGAACTTTGCCTCTGTGGGAACTGTTAATTCGTGTTGTCTTTAGTTTTAGCCTTGAATTTGCGCTTTTTCTCCATTTTAGCCACGAAAAATGTCTTAATTTCAGCCCCGCTTAAGGATACTTAATTCTTTACTTGTTTTGAGTTCCGAGAAAAAATTGCTCCCCAGGTGGGATTCGAACCCACGACCTCCTAGTTTCACGCCAGGTGCTCTTACTATCTGAGCTATCCTTTTTCTCTTTTTTCTAATCCATCAGAGACACCCCCTGTTTGCGTTAATTGCAAAGGACCACATACCGCATGCTATAAAGGTTGCCCGATGCACAAGAAACTGCAATGTTCCCTGCACCGGAATATGCAAGCATTGAAAAATGTCGCGAAACCAGCGAAAGAAACTAACCATTCGACCTTAAAAACACCAACTAATACCAGCAAAATAGTGTCGTTCTACTTGGAAAAACATACGCCAGCGTTTCGAGCCCACCAGCCCATCAAGTATCAGACATCCTCTTAGCCAAAGTTGATCAACTCATTTCACTCCTTGCGCCTCTCGTTACCACAAATAATTCCCACGCTAATATCGAAGAATGATTAATCCGCAAATCGTAAAAATCAAATAAGTATTTGCACATGGAACTGCAGAGGAGAACGGAACAAATACTATGAACTTGAATTGTTCCTCCGACAATACAACATAGACGTCTTACTCTTGACCGAAACCAAACTTTCACCTGCATGTAATTTCAGTCTCTCGGGCTACAAAGTCTATCGGTCGGACCATCCAAGCGGTTCTAGTCAAGGAGGATCAGCCGTCATTGTTAAAAAAGGTATAGATTCTGATGAACTACTCATCAAACAGAAGCAGGAAGAACTTAAAATCAGTCGAATACATCTCCGATTCGCAAATGGAACAACTGTGCAGCTTGGGTCCTTCTGTTCGGCACCAAAATACAGATTGTGCAGCGCTGACTTCATGGGAATCCTGGATCTAATGCATTCACCATTTATTCTCGGCGGTGATTTTAATGGTAAGCCTCCTCGATGGGGCTCTCAGACTGCCAATCCACGTATATGAGTTTTTATGATTTTTAAAGTTCATTTCTTTGAAATATTAGTTGGTATTACTACCGACTATTAACAATTAAACTCACCATCGAGAAATAACTGAGATAAAATGAAAGAACTCGCGGTGAGAAAATGATGCCGTTTTCCATTTACCGGGAATTTTGCGCTGCGAGAGAGATTTTTCCTCCCGTCGTATTCACGTTAGCCGTGAATACGTGATTTTGACTGCTAAAGAGCGATTTCCCACAATTGTATCCGTCAACTAGCACTTTTCTTAATTTTCCCCACGAATTAGCTTTTTTTTTTTCACTTTTAGCAATGAATTAGCGTTTTTTCAGATTGAGCCACGAACTTCCGTTCTGAAGAAGCCGAGAATTCATGTTTTCGTAATTTTAGGGGCGAATTAGCGCTTTTTTTTACTGGCGAATTATTGATTTTTCACAATTTTATCCGTTAATTAGTGTTTTTCATAATTTTAAACGCTAATTTACTGTAATTTAGACTTTATCAACGATTTTAAAGCTTTTTCTCAATTTTTGCTGTGAAGTTTTCTTAACTTTATCCGTGATTTAGCACTTTTTCTTATTTATGGCCGAGAATCAGTTTTTTTTTCTCAATAATTTCAGCCGTTAATTAGCCATTTATCTCAATTTCAGTCCCCAATTAGCCTTATTTTCCGTTTTGGTCTGGATTAAGCGGGGGAATGGCCGACCACGAGAAGGCGCGAATTTGTAGCGATTTTCATTTCCACAAAAATCCTAGGGGCGCCAAAATCCAACATTAAAGATGATTATTTACCACTGTATGCCACGGGCGGGCCATTTATGAAGGCTCAGCATTGTCAGCGGGCCACTTTTTGGCCCGCGAGCTCTCGGTTGGGCCCACGGCGGCCTACGCCTTGGCGTCCTCTATTTGGCCGCGTATACAATGCTTGGTGCTTAACTCCACTTCCCCTTTTTGTAGCTCCTTGATGAGACCGGGCATTTATCAATAATTTATATTGGTTCACATAGGCAACATTGTGAGACAACAAAAAGAGATAATGACTATTACGTACTGTCCATTATAGGTACAAACCATAGGATACTAAATTCACTACGTTCCCGAAATGTAATCCTTTGAAAGCAGGTCGTAGAAGGTCGATCGAAGAAAGGTCGTAACCTCAAATCCTTTTTCAATCAAGTGTGGCGATAATTAAGACGGAAAACATTGTAAACTTCTTAAGAACTGCAAAAACACCATTATTTAGCCCATACGTTGGGGGTAAGAGTAGGGCTCTTTTCCGCCATTACGCGCTAGTGCTACAAGTGATAATCTGAATCGCCAATACTCCTAATAAAATAGGTAAGCACGAGGTTCTTATAATTTCTTCAACACCAAAACAGTTTCACTTGATTTTATATTTTAGACAAAGGAAATCGACTTATTAGTGCTCATTGAGGTGGTGAGCAAGGCTTCGTTAGGGACTTTCAAGTCCTCAAGTATTTCAGGGGACTCTCCGTCCATGAATGCTGAGAATTTCTCAAAATGGCTCAGCACGTGCTTCTTGCCCAACATGCTGGCCTGCCGTGCAACACACCGTGAGTTATCGTTGCATCGAGAAAAAAAAAATACCCCCATACGTTGTTCTGTGTCATTTAAATACATCGCATTCAATAACATGAACAATTTTTATACTTGTTATATTTCGCTGAGGTCTTCGCTGCTGGTTCGGGAACGCCTTTTTTAACCTTTTTTACGCATTTTTGTGGAGAAACGGGGAGCACAGTCCCTTTACTAATTGTGCTACCTCCGGTACTATTATGCGGACGTGGATTGCACTTTCCTCTGAAATAGGACATTAGATATCCGGTTTATGACTTTTGAGGTCGGGAAGCACGTTGAAACATAGGGTTCTTACTCACTCATAACGGGAGCTTAGTTCCCTAAAGATGATTGCTCCGTTTATTTATGAAGGTACATGTATTTTTCCAAACGTGCCTCCATGCGTTTGCCCCCCCCCCCTCTAATGTCAAGGTTTTGTAGACATTGATAATGTGATGGTAATCATAGTTAAAGGAGCCTGGACCTGTGGGCTTCACTGGGGGTTAGCAGTGGGTCCATTTCGAGCTCTTTTTTTTTTCAGCCATATGAGGCTTCAAGGAAAGAAAAAGGGGCCACAGCATGGGCGTAGCCAGAGGGGGCCAGTTGCCCTTCCTTATGGACTTGAAAGCGCAGACTTAGGGTGCCCGCGCACTAGACAGCCAAGATTTCCTGGCTGCGGCAGCCACTAGAATTTTAATACTAGTCAGTCGAACGACTGACTAGAATCCTGCTGCTCTATTTGGCTGCCCACACTTTGGCTGCTCTTTGGCTGCTTTGGCTGCCGCAGCCTGGCTGCGCAGTCAGGCTGCCTAGTGCGCGGGCACCCTTAGTGGGACAGCTGCCATCGAAAAGTTAAAATATAGCAGGGGGGGGGGAGAGGTCCACATTTTGTTTCGTCAAAATGTTCTCAGGCCCTAGCTCAGCAGTAAACCACTTTCTCGGATTTCACTCCTTAAAACACCAATATCGAGGCATTTTTGAGATGAAAACGAAGTTCACTGGTTTTTGTCGCGATGAAAGAAATTTCGCGCAGGGTGCGCCAAAATCCAGAAACTGTTTTCTCTTATTTGTTTTGCCTGAAAAAACGTTTTCCCTGATCTGACTCACTTAGAAACAAATTTCTCAAATTTCACTCACTAAAAACCATTTTTGCGAGTTTTTCTTGCTAAAAACCCACTTTCGCACGTTCGACTCAAAAAAGTCAATTTATCGGATTTTGCTAACTAAAAAACCTATTTCGGGCTGAAAAAAACAATCTCGTGGAGTTGCCTCATTCAAAAATCAATTTCGCGGATTATTCACAATAAATAAAGCACATTTCCGCGCGTTCGACTCACTAAAAGACCACTTTAGTGGATAGTGGATATCCGAAAAAACAAGGTACAAACGTGCAAAATCAGTAAGTTTGTCCCAGTAAAAATCAGCGTATTTGTGTGCCTTAAACGTGTTATTGTGCCTCATGAAAGGCAATCATTGCTTGGAATTCAGTCCAAAAATATCACTTTAACGCAATAAATGACAAATCATCCCCCCCTCCTACCGGGGGCTTAAACATGGTGGGGCGTGGGATTTGTCATTTATTGCGTTAAAATTAACATTTTTGGACTGAATTCCAAGCAATAATTGCCTTTCATGAGGCACAATAACACGTTTACGGCACACAAATACGCTTATTTTTACTGGGACAAACTTACTGATTTTGCACGTTTGTACCTTGTTTTTTCGGATATTATCTGTGATATCTCTCTCAAAAATGGACCACCATCAATTATGAGGAGGTCATTGAAAAGCCCACAGAACGGACATGTTTTTCTGATAATGGGGCCATATCGGAGGCATTATAAATTCGGCAGAAATCGTCGCTGAATTATAGGAGAAATTTAAAAGAAGTCACTTTCGCCATTTGTGGAAAATCATAAAAAACACTGAGTTCGTTTACAGCAGTTCAAAACACTGTTTTCTGAAGTGAAATTTTGTGGTTTTTTCAAAACCGTCAACAGGTTTTTTCTAAGCCCAGCGGTTGGGCCGTAAAATCGAGATTTTGGAGAAAAAGTAGGCAGTCGATGAAAAAACACAATTGTACGCATATTATCTCAGAAGGAAAGCATTTGCGACTTTTATGGAGACGATTATATTCGTAATCAGCTCCATAAAACCTTTCGAATGAGACTAGTTTCAGGACTATGTTCTTCCGGTTAACCATTTACCTCCGGTGCAGTTTATTGACTGGTCGTAAAGGGCAAGTGCCCTAGGCAGACACCGGCAGACGATCATTTTCGTATTCAGCCACATGAAACGTGTTGCAAAAGACCATTTTCCAGACTTAGTTCTTCCGGTTAATTAATATCACTGATTTAAGGAGTTTACTGGCCACCGAGGGCAAACGCTCCAGGCAGACGATTTTATTTGTAATCATCTCCATAAAACCTATCAAATAAGACCAGTTTCAGGGCTGTGTTCTTCCGTTTAATTAAAATTTACCGAATTACGTGAAATTGGCGAGCCACAGAGGGCAAATGCCCCAGACAGACGGCGGCAGACGATCATATTCGTAATCAGCTCCATAAAGCCTTTCGAATTAGACTAGTTTCTGAATTATGTTCTTCTGGTTGAATTCATGTCCCAAATTAAGGACTTTAATTAGCTATAAAATCCTTAGGCCCCAGATACAGCATGGCAGACTTCCGTGATAAGTTTTTGGGAAAAAAGAGTAATTGAGTAAGTCCTGAGAATTTATTGAACAAAGCGACCGAAAAAAGGTAAGCCCGACATGAACGAGTGGATGACAACAGATAAGGAGATAACGATTTTGGGGAGAGCTTCGGTTCATACATTTCGCGGCTATTTTCATACTATGACACCCCCCCTCGAATTATAGTCAAACAACTATTAGTCGCAAAGTTAACCCAAAATACAAGATACACAACTTTTTTGCTTGTACATAGTTACAAAAAGGAACAAACAATGGTTTAAACTGATTGAATTTTTAGCAAATCTCGAAATTTTTTAAACTTTTCTTTTGACAGAGCTTTAGTTAAGACATCTGCTATATTGTCCTCGGATTTTACATATTTAATGTCCAACATCTTTTTCTCAAATAAATCTTTCACGTAATGAAACCGAATATCAATGTGCTTTGCGCGTTTCGAATTTTCATGCGTTTTTGCCAAACAAATAGCACTCGCGTTGTCTACATTTAGAGTGACGTTTTTGAGACTATCACTCTCGAACTCACTCGCGACACCACTCATATTCACCAACTCCTGGGATGCTGTTGACGCAGCGATATACTCCGCCTCTGCTGTTGATAGAGCCACGCAGCTCTGTTTCTTGGAATACCACGCTACTGTATTTCCGTGATGGAGGCCAACGAATCCACTTACACTTTTGTGGCTTTCTCCGTCTCCCGCCCAATCGGAGTCCGAGAAGCCATTTACCAGAGTTTCACCCTTGCGATAAACGAGACCGTAGTTCTGAGTACTTTTTAGGTACCGCAGTATACGCTAGGCGGCCTTCCAGGCGTTGGAAGTTGGCTTGTCCAATATTCTGGTCAAAAATGTTGCTGAGTACGAGATGTCAGGGCGTGATGTAACTGCCAAGTACATGAGACTGCATACTAATTTTCTGTATGGTGTGTCCGGTGATGAAGGTTCTCCATATAGTTGGAATCCGGTTTCCATCGGTGTCTCAACGCCGTTACAGTTTTCCATGGCGAAGGTCTTTAACATTTTATCGATAATTTTGGTCTGGCGTATGATCAGTTGATTTTCATTTCTCGACACTTCCATACCTAGAAAGACAGACGTTTCTCCGAGACTGTTTACATTTAATTCCTTTTTAAGCTGTTGAATTACTTTGTGGACTTCATTTTTATCTCCAGTAATAATTGCTTCATCGACGAACAGGACAATGTAAGTTTTCGAATCGGTGTAGAGACAAAAGTCATGGTTTGATCGCTTGAAGCCCATATTTGTCATAACCTCAGTAAATTTATCGTTCCAACACTTTGGTGAAGATTTCAGACCATAAAGAGCTCGATTTAATTTGAACACTCCGGAGTTGCCTTTTACTCCCTGAGGCTTCTTGATAAAAACATCTTCATTCAGGTTTCCGTTCAGAAATGCGGTTGGAACATCTATTTGTTGTAGTGGCCAATCCTTTTGAATTGCGCTAGACAGTAGAATTCGGACAGTCGACATCCTACAGACGGGAGAATATATTAAGTCATTAGTCTGTTGCTGATACCCTTTCGCTACAAGACGCGCCTTTTTACTCCCATCTTGTTTAACTTTGAAAATCCAACGAGTATCAATGGCCTTTTTACCATCCGGAAGAACAGCAGGTGACCAGGTTTGCAGTTTCTCGTGTGCCTCTAGCTCCTTGTTGATAGCCTGTTTCCAGTCTTCCATATTCATGGCCTCTTCGAAACTGTATGGTTCATCTTCTTCAGCCAACATGCAGTATGCAGAATACAGTTCATAGTCACTGAGATGACTAGGCGTCTTGACCTTCCTCGTCGTTCGTCTTTTTCTTGGAGAATCCGCTTCCTCCTGATCTTCACATTCTGTTTCTGTCGGTTCAGGTTGCCTATTCGCATTGTCAGTTTCGTCATGTCCAGGAGATTCGGAACCATTTACATCATTGCTTATCTCTTTTTCACTTGTGTCGACAGTTTCATCCGAAGCAATCACTGGGACATGGTTCACAGTATTTTTCTCACTAGCGTCGTGCTCCATAACGCTTTCATCGAAAGTGACATGACGTGATGTCACCACTTTCCGGAGAGCCGGAAGCCATACTCTATACCCACCCGAACCGTAGCCAACCATTGCACCTCTTTGTGCTCGGGGTTCGAACTTCCGATTTCTTGGCAAGATCAATGACCAGGCGCGACATCCAAAAATTTTTAATTTCGAAAGATCGTTCGTTCCATACCATATTGACGCTGGAGTTTTGTCTCTCTCAAGAGTTGAAGAAGGAGATCGATTCAATTCGTATGCCGACGTCCTTATTGCTTCGCCCCACAGGAATTTGCGTACGTTGGAGTCGATCAGCTTTGTCCGAACCATATTTTGTAACTGCTGGTTCATACGTTCAGCAACGCCGTTCATTTGTGGGTTGTAGCTAATCGTATACTCCATTTTAATTCCTCTGTCACGCACGAAATTTTTCAAAGTGTTCGAGGTGAATTCGCCTCCACAGTCAGTCCTAATGCGTCGAACTTTGATGTCATACTGTCTCTCCAATAGGCACACGTAATCCATAAGATTTGACCCCGCTTCGTCCTTGGTTTTGAGGAGTTTAACGACAGTAAAGTGGGAGAAGTCGTCAACTATTACTTGGAAATATCGCTCGCCGTTCAAAGTCGCCGGGGTAACGGGTCCACAGACGTCCGAATGTATTAGTTCACCGATATGAGTTGTCTTTTTCTCGCGCTTTGGGAACGGTGTCCTTTTCGCTTTTCCTTCAGCGCATGTCGTACATTTTTGCGTCAAAGTTGGTAAATTGAGCTTCAACAGACCATCTCTGCCCAAATGGCCAAGCCTACGGTGCCACAGATCGTTATCAGTAGTGCTTAGCAAACAATTCTGTTCGGTGCCAACTCGGTCAGGATCCAAAATATAAAGTCCTCGCGTACGTTTAAGGATGAATGAAAAATTTGGACCACATAGCACTGCCTGTTTATCCTGCATTATAATTTTATTTCCTCGCCTTGTTATTTCAGTCGCTGATAACAAGTTTAATTTTAGGCCAGGCACTATTAACGCTTCTAAATTGATAAAACGGTTTTGACAAAACATTCGAAGTACGCCTTTTTTAGTTGCTGTGAGATGGGAACCGTCTGCTATTTTAATTTTGACCGCCTGCTTCAGGTCTTCAAGTTCCGTCATTATTGGCTCCATGTCCCCTTTTACCATGTGATGAGTGGCCCCTGAATCAAGAATAAACGAGTTTTCATTTATAGCTCCGCTGGCGCAGTTTAGAGCAACGAAACAAATGTCTGCCGCCATTGCTTTGTTCTGACCTCTGCCACGACCACGACTAGGTCTTCGACCTCTTCCCGAAAAATGGCTCCTTTGGCTGTGGCCTCTGCCTCGATGAAAACTTTGTTGGACCTTGGGACAATCTCTTTTGAAATTTGATGGATCCCCACACTCGTAGCACGACTGGGATTGGGCCCTGAATCCGACATCACCATCATTCGCTTCCGTATAACTTTTTTTTTTTAATTTAAGTTCTTCGTGAAGGAGTCGCGACTTTACGAAATCCATAGTGACTTCCGTATTTAACGTTTCGATTGCTGTAATTACGTTGTCAAAATTAGCATTTAATGACAGGAGCAGATGACACACTTTGTCTGACTCGTCCAATTTACAGCCTACGTTTTCCAATTCCCTCATTATAGAATCGAATCGAAGAAAGTGATCCTCTAACTTTTCGTTTGGGCTACACTTTAAAGTGAGAAGCTTTTTCTTGATGGTCAATTTGGTAAAAACACTTTTTCTTTGGAAGACATTCTGCAGATTATTCAACATTTGTGCCTTGGCATCTTTCACGAGATCCAAGTGCTTATCAGAGATGCATTGAACAATTGTTGCCCGTGCCTTCGCGTCACTTTGTTTGTACTTGTCTTGGGCCGACTGCCCCTCAATTTCTTCGTACTTCTTATTTAGAACGTAATGTACCTGTTTCTCTTCGAGGATAGATACGACACGGAACTTCCAGTTGTTGAAATTGTCAGCCGACAACTGGGGCAAGGGTACAAACGTGGAAGTCGAAGTTGAAGACATGTTGCCGAGTATTTTTACTTGAAATCCCCCGATTTACTCGCGCAAACCCGAAATTCCTTTTGACTTTCACTCACTTTTCACTTCTGGGCCCATAACCTGATATGTTTTTGGGAAAAATGAGTAATTGAGTAAGTCCTGAGAATTTATTGAACAAAGCGACCGAAAAAAGGTAAGCCCGACATGAACGAGTGGATGACAACAGATAAGGAGAAAACGATTTTGGGGAGAGCTTCGGTTCATACATTTCGCGGCTATTTTCATACTATGACATTCCGGACTCGTAAATAGGGGGTCAAATGCCATCATTTTGCATACCTTTCGTGACTATGTTCTTCCGGTTGAATGGGACTGTCGCCAGCTCTCGAAGGCCCAATTACACCAACCGAGTAGCTCGGCCGCGTACTGGGCCGAGTGGCTGGATGAAGTAGAATTGAGACAGTTTTGTTATGCGTTGTCATGGCACCGCGAAGCAGAAAAATTAAACAGGAAAAAAATATGTTTGAACTCAATACTACCCCGAAAATATTAAATTATGTGCCTTTTGAAAAGTTTGCTTCCCCCCTTTTTTGCGTATAATTTTTAATTTAATTCAATTTCGCGTTCAAATGGTCAACAGCCGTGTTTTTATTTTGGTCCTTTTTCTTTATTATTGTTATACAGTTCATTTTTTTTGTTAAATATTACATATTTTGTGAATTTCTTATATTTCTTTACTACGCTGGGCTGAAGTTCTCGAGGGGGAGAAGGGAGCGTTCTGGCCGATGATCTGAAGTTGTTGAAACCGGTCTGCTTATATTCTCGGAGTGACAAATTCTTTTGGTTGCTTGGTTCTTTGGTTTGCTCTTGGTTGGTCAAGCCAAGAATAGGGCACCAGAATTGATAAAAATATGGCGATAAGAAAAATGCGTGAATGAGAGGCGAACTCTCTCAACATTCCGTGAGCTCGGTTGATCACATTTGCATATTTGGAAATGTGAAAGGGGGGGGGGGTGGAAGAGTGTTGGGGGTCCATACTCGACCGAATAAATAGAACATGGTTCTATTTCCTGACTCGGTCAAATCACTCGCTCCTCACTGGGCCGAGTACTGTCTGAACTGATTACACGGGGATTTACTCGGCTGAGTGCACTGTCTCAGCCGAGCACTCGGTACGTGTAATTGGGCCTTTAAACTCGAAATTTGAATTTTACGCTTATCATGACGTCACATAACCGTTAACGTTAACCCTCAGATGGTTATGCAATAACTCCCTATTCACGCCAGTGAAGCTGCGCACCCCTAGATCAAAGACTGATCCGCCCCTGCGCCACAGCCCTGGATCTGGTAATCAACGAGGAGTTTAGTTAGCCAGGAAGTCGGCCAGTATGTCCTGCAGGCCAAGAACTGACAATTCTATCTCACAAATCCCTGGGCAAAAAATAAAATAAAGGATGGATGGACATAAGCATCAGTTTTTGACGGAGCAGTATAAAAAGTGGCAAACGCTTTTGCATTCAGCAGGTGAAACCATCAGTTTTTGGTCAAATGAATTAACTTTTTCGACTCAATCGACATTTCTATGTTTCAACTGGTACGTACTTTTTTGGGCTCAAATGAATGTTTTTGGCTGATAAATTCATCCAAAAAACAACGGATAACTATGTGAAAGTGTAGAGATTTCACTCAGTGAGAACTTAGGTGGAGATTCGATGTTCTTCAATATTTGGCTGCAGGGCTATAATTGTGTATAGTTCGTGGCACGTGAGTATGTCCAAACTAAGCTAACTCCACGTGTTTCTTGAGTTTTCTATAAATCGTGGATTAAATACATGAAATGTCGCACAGTAGTTTTGAAAAACGCCCCGCGAGGCTCATTTTGAGCCTCTCTATAAGGAGGAAAACGATTATCACATTGAGTTAGCTTTTAAAGCTCTAATGTAACTATAGCCTCGTGAGCGCTTCAGTTGATGAGGCGGTGAAGAAATTAGTGCACCCAGCAGCCGCAGCAAGAGATGAGGAGAGTCTAAACCTTTGTGATTGATGGTGAAGGGGGGAGGAAGTCAATGATTAACTCGAGATAGTTATTTTTTTTTTTTCGGGTAACGGGTATCACTCGCCACCCAGGAAGAAGATCGAGCCAAATTACCTCAACATCGCTCTTTCCAACGTAACTACAACCACCCTTCTAAATAAATACTACTTGATACAAATTAGAGAAGTATTATCGTCTCGTAAATGGCTAAATTAAGTCCATATCAAGTATACGTCCTGTGAAGGCTAAATAATCCTCTAATTAAATCCACATCTAAGGATTTCATTCTCTAATTACAGTAGCGTGTCGTGTTACCTTTTCATTATCCATTTATAGAAGAGCCCGAAATCGGAGCGGAGATGAAAATTTCTCGTCTTTAATACTTTTAAAACAAACTACAGCACATAGTTAGGTGAACCCTTGAAGCTTTAAGCTTTATATCTGGAAGATAATTCAAGTTCAAAAGTAATAATAAGACTCATTAAGCGAGCCTATAGCAACTTTGCTCAACACTGAGGATGCTATCCTCGAGAAACATGCGAGTTGCCGTAGATTTCTGAAAGAACTAGAGAAGTTCAAATGGAAATTATGATGGTAGAGTGCCAAGCGGTAATTTATAATTATAAAAATGGAAAAAAAATAATTAATGTGCATTATACAACCTGAAAAGGTATTCCACAACATTGTAAAATACAGGGTAAATCCATTAATTTAGTTAATGTAATCTTAAGTACCTTCTAAAGTTGTCGATAAGTATATTTGGTACGAAAATCGCTCTAAATTGTAGTGAACTCCATTAGTGACCCCTCTCTGGCTTCTCAAGTTCTTGTCTATACAAAATTTGATATTTTAATTGGCTATTAATTTGCTTTGTCAACAAGTAATCTTGGATTAGCACTGATTTTTCATTTAAAAGTAATTTGACAAGTTGGCGTAAAACTACTCAGTTGCCGACGCTCTTTCCAGAATAGAACCCATCAACTGCCCCAATGGTTCGGATATTATTGCCGACGAGCAACTGAAAGACTCACAAGTTCGCGAGTTATACGACAACCCCTCTTTAAAACTTCGTTCCATTCCTTTACCGTTCGCTTCTCAATCTCTTTTGTGTGAGCATTCAACCTCACAACCTCGACCTTACGTCCCAGCTACTTGTCGCCGCGCTGTGTTCGATCGTCTTCATGGACTCAGTCACCCTGGCATACGGTCTACTCGAAAACTTATCTCGGATCGTTATTTTTGGCCTGGAATGAACTGTCAAATTAACAACTGGACCCGCTCATGTTTTAACCATCGCCGTCGTCTTCAACCACTCTAACAGCCGATTTAATTAAATCGCTCGAAGAAACAATGTCCCATTTTCGACCTGCAAAATTTGGAACTTCCACCCGACCTACTTTTCGTCACAGAGACTTGGACTCGAGTGACTACGTTCCGACCGTGTGTCACCCCCTCTCACCCCACCCTATTCTGGACCGTTTAAAGTTCTCGAACGTGGTCCGAAAACTTTCAAGATTCAACTTTCCGATCCTAGTCGCACATCAGTCGTATCGCTGGATCGCCTCAAACCAGCGCATCTCATGCAAGATGAAAACGACCAGACACCGCTATCAGTAGTCGACACCTCGCATATACCTGCTCCAATCGTACGAGCTACGATTGGACTCGACCGTCACACCTAGTCGAAAAGAAAGTTCGTTTTTCTATTGTCATCGACATTAGGGGGAAGTGATGTAGTGGAACAACATCCCACTAATAATTGTTTATTTTTGTTGATGATTATTAAGCTCGGTGCACACGATGCATTTTTTTGAAGCATGATGGCCTGCCTGTTCTAAAAAACATCCGGTCACTGCTGGGGATCATATATGTTTTTTTTCACCATGCAAGTAAACATGCTTCGAATAATGCATCGTGTGCACCGAGCTTAACTCATCTGACTAGAGTTTAAAAAAAAAATAAATAGTTCGGCTTTTGATTTTGTCTTATAAAAAAATAATAATTAGCGAATCAGTTACGCTCTAAACAACGTTCGATAAAAATGACTTCAGCTCCGTTATATTCCTTGGCTCGGGAGCTTGTTTTATCGCTGATACTTTGGACGGGCACTTAAGGATTCCATCTTTGCTTATTCGAAATCCGCAATATTCCACACTTTCTTTCATAAATTCACATTTCTGTTTGTTAATTCGAACGTTAAACTCAAGAAACCTTTTGAATACCATTTCTAGGCGCTGAAAATGTTCTTCCTCGGTTCTGCCAGCCACACAAATATCGTCAAAAAATACTACGACTCCATCTAATCCATCTAAAATTTGTTCGATTGTTCGCTGCCAAATCGCTGGAGCGCAAGAGATCCCAAAAGGCAACCTGTTGTACTGAAAAAGTCCTTTAAAAGTATTTAAGGTTAAATAATGCCTGTCATCGGGATGAATTTCGATGTGTGTATACGCCTGGGTGACATCGATCTTCGAGAAAATTTTGTTGTTCCCCATGGCTACCAACAGATGTTCAATGTTCGGAATGGGATGCTCTTCCATAATCAGCTGAGGGTTGAGAGTTACTTTATAATCTCCACAAAGTCGCACACTAATGGCGTTTTATATTTGCCAAGGCGGAATTGCTCTGGAGCGGAGCAAGTGACGTCATTGCTCCGGCATAGAGCAGCTCCAGAGCAGCAGAAGCTCCGGTTGAGAGCGGGTACAAATGGAATGACATTTTCAAGAGAAGGAGCAATTTTAACATGTCTCACGGTTATCCTAGAAGAAGTCATATGTTTATTTATAAGAAAAGAAGCTGAATAGTTGAAATAAAAAATAAAAACAATTGTGATGGACCTCCAAGCTGGTATGATTGCTGCCCCTGCCTTGTCTCGTACGCGCCTGGCCGTCATTGAGGAGCTGGTTGACTCATCTTCCTCTGACGATGAGGAAATTGAGCTAACAAGGTTAATGGTAATGGAATTGGTGAGGCGGGAAGAATTACTCAAGTTGAAGGGGTTTGCCTCCACAATACTAGAAGAGTACGACGATGAAACAGTTGAGTGGTTAATATACTTCTGATGAATATTTTTTGGAAACGTCAAGATTTGATTTCAGTTCCGGCAGCACTTGAGAATTTCGAGAGCCAGCTTTCAGAAACTCGTGCTCATGTTCAGATCGAGTCGTTTCATGCCGACATATCACGCCGGCAGAGAAAACGTGTCCGCTGAACGACACATATTAATATTTTTATGGTAATGATTACTTCTATTGTTGACGTATGATTAGTACATAAAGCCAGAATAGCGGAAAAATCGACCCAATTTTGAATGTGGTTTGAAAAATTCCTTTTGGTGGTATACTTCGAGGATTCGAAGAGTCCGCAACGATACGGGCTGGCGAACCTATTTTTAAGGGCGGGTAGACGTTGGCCAACTCAGCACTATAAGGAATGAAAAAAATTGCCAAAACGAGGTGACTAATCTTATGCAGTTGTGTGTGCTGATGTCCGTGGGCTGATTACTTCTCCAGTTATGGCGTAATTTGTACGAAAAAACGTTGTTTTTGGCTTGTTTAGTTTATTAAAATATTCACGCCTACCCCCCCCCCCCCCATTTAAAGGATGTTTGCCACTCCAAATCGTTGCGGACTCTTCGAATCCTGGAAGTAAGCATAAAAAAAAAAAAATTTAAACACATTTGAAGTTGGGCCGAATTTTGCCGCTATTTTGCCTTTTTTCGACTTCATTTCCTGTACTAGATTTTTAATCGGTAAATTTTGATTTAATTATAAAATTCATCGTAGCGAATGTCTTCGCTTTCAGGTTCGCGGGAACTAAACAGGTTTGTCGTACAGTGGCTCTTCAATTTGACGTGTCACTATCGACGTTTCACCGTATTTTGACCAGAGTCATGATGTTTTTATTTGAAATTTCGCCGAAGTTTATTAAGTTGCCAGGCACTCCTGAGGAAAAGGCTGCAATCGCTAGAAATTTCCGAACGGCACGTATTCCATAACAGAAAACTCACATAAGAATATACAAAGCGAAAACTTGACGTTTGTACCCCCCCCCCCCGTTTGAAAAAAAGTCCTCCCACCCCCGGCCTGTAACACTTATGTGTTTGCCGGGGGTGGATGGAAGTTTTTTTTCCTAATGGGAGGGGGGGTAGGTACAAACTATTAAGTTTTCACACTGTACTATGCATTTATTGACTTGTCCCTTACTGAATTTTTTATACAGATTGCTGGCTTTCCTAATGTGATAGGGTGTATAGATGGATCTTACATACCCATTCAAACACCGGCTAGAAAAATAAAGTCAACTTATGTTAATAGACATCATCAAACCCCCTTGACATTGCAAGGTGGCTTTGATAATAACCACCTAAATGCTAATCACAGTCAAGTTGATCAAGTTTCATGCCAGTTTTTGTCTATCAGGAGTGTGATGCACGGAGAAAATTCATGGACGTAATCACTGGTTTCAGCAGCAAGTTGCATGACGCACGGGTGTTCAAACTAAGTTTCATATATCCAAAAATGAGAATGCTTTGTGGTCCTGACGACACATATCATCTTTTGGGCGACGCAGCATACCCAATTAGCCCATGCTTACTAACTCCATACAGACATGTTGAAACTTTAACAGCAGCCCAGTCCAGGTGAATTGTTCATGTAGCGTTGATAATGCCGTACTTCTAAACTATATGGTCGATGCAGGTACAATAAAGCATTTTGTAAAACGCGCGTCAAAATTGAAAACGCTTTCGGATTAATGAAAGGCCGTTTTCGTCAACTTATGAGGTATTATTGGCTTATACCCGACATATAACAACAACGCGATGATCATACTGTAGCGATACCATGTCGTTTCTACATGACTCTGACACATTTCCTGCTGTTTCTATCTGTCCTAAACGCTGTTTGAGCCGGCGATGTCGAAACGATATCGTATTGCTCTAGTATGTTCGGCACCTAAAATATCATGAAATAACATTCACGAGTAAATGCACAGACAAAAATGCCTTTTATTGTAATCAATCATTCCCAGATTGGATTTTCACTCTGTTGAAAAAGCACCGTATTTTATTATTGCACGTTGCGTATTGCACAACATGTGTATCGACTGGAACGAGGACAATTTTGAAGATGTAAACGATGGTGTTGAACCAACCTATCAAGAAAATGCAGGATTTACAAACCAAGATGAAGAAGTTGGAGAGACAAAAAGAAATTACATTGCCCTGAATGGCGAGTTTCATTGACGAAAATTCTTTAAAGATTAAAAATGTTTAATTATTTGCAAACTTTTTCACGGCCACAAACTCCCACATTTGCTTTTTACTTTTGAATCGCCTCATCGGCCCAACAAGACTCATGGAGTCTGTATACAACTCCAATAGGAGTCTGGTCGCCTCGTCCGTCCATTCTCCTGAAATAAGTGAATTGTCGACATTATCCTGTCCTAAAATACACTCCGTCTTAAAGGGTTTCTCTGTAACTTTTTTATCACAGAAAACCACGTTAAAAATTCATGTCCTATTAAAGTAATGGTTGATTTCACCACCTTAGCTTAAGGTTCGGCTCGACTAAGACGAATCTTGTTTAAATAAAATTGAATGCAATTTTCTCCTTGAGTCCGACTTAACTTTAAGCCGAGGTGGTGAAATCCACCATAAATAGGCAAGACATGACCCATTTCGTGAATTCAGTTTTGGCCTTGCATAATTCACGAAATAGAAAACCATTTCCAAAGTGAATTTGAAAGTTTTAATAATTCGGTGTAACACATGTTAATATAATATTATTGTAATACATTATTTATTATATTATATATCTGTCGCATCCATGTCGAGTAATTGTCCGTGACTGGCCGTAACTTCCATGAAATGCCGTTCCATTTCATGAAAAGGCCAATCTCGCCAAGTGGATGCGACATATGTATAGTATTATAATATATATATTAACATAAGGCACATTAATTTTATTTAAAATTAAAAATTAATGGCAATGATATTTTCGCTGATCGCTTACGCTGGAATATTTTAGAATATTCCAAAAGTAATTCCCGTTTTCCCATTATACGAATGAAGCGGTGGATTCCAAAACACTTGCATCTTAAGTTATTTTGCACAAATGATGAAAAGAACCATGTTTGTGAGCTTAATTTCGACCTTCGAACTATTCATTGGTGCGGATTCCAGAAGCCCAAACAAGAGCAAGAAGCAAGTTTAATTTCTTATTCACTACTTCAACTGCTAGAGTGCGAGAAAATCCTTCAGAAATCATTGCTACCTAGAATTTTTGTAAATGCAAGAAACGAGTTTTGGAATACACCGCCTCAAATGTTGTTACTAATAAATAAATAACCAACTTAATTAATGCTTGCCATTTTCCTGTACTTCGACGAGGATAAAATCGTTCATTTTCAAAATTCGGCCAAAATATTTGTTGAGGCTTTTATGGTTGATGAGGAGATTGAATTTTTTGTGTATTGGAATCACGTGTTTTTTATTCATTTGTTAATAAATAATGGCGTTGAAAAATAAAAAAGTGAAAAATAAATAATAATGAAACTAGAACTCAGGGGTGGGCAAAATATATCAAAAATTTGATACAACTTGAAATTTACAATAGAAAAAAACCATCTATCTTGGAAATAATAATATTAATACCACATAACGTGGAGAGATATTTAATGATTTTTTGCACGGCGAGATCTAAAAGCAAATATGAACCCTATGCCCCCACCCCTTATCTATTATTATTATTATTGCATAGCTCCTTTGTTCAATGCGTACAATGTTATGATAAAGAATTGTCATCATACCATTTTCATCCTTTTTTACTCCCAAAATTCGGAAATTCATCATCCAAATTTATCTTAATTACTAAATGATTTTTATTACCTTGCGTGATAAATGCTACCTATTCTGGTCGTTCGAAAAACTCTTTCAGGGAATAACAACAGTGCCGGATCAAGACCTGTTTCAGTTCACGCTTAAATTTATTAATTTCCTCCTGCTTGAGTACGTCGGGCAAATGATTGTAAATTTTTAGCGCCAAGCAAAAAAAAACCTTGCCACCTTCATTTCCCCTTGCCATTTCACCGTGCCTTAAAAAATTGAAAAAATTGTCCATATGTACAGCGCTTTATGGGTCATATAGATGACCCTAAGTGTAGAGGGGGCAGTAGAATTACCCTCCCCAACCATGAAGCTATTGAAAACGCTCTATCAATACTGGAGGGCGGGCCATTGAGGTTCAGGGGTCGTGCTGTTGGTGGCGAGGGGTTTCGAATCCCGGCAAGTCTGGTCATCGGACTGAATTGAGTGGACCTGGACACCCAACAGCCATCTAAACTCTTTTATTTTTATTAATATTATTTTATATAAATTCTTTATTTATTTACATATTGTGTATTCTATTTTGATTATTAATTTCCGATATGCTGAGCAAACCGACTAGTCCAAATATTTTTATTTTCAATTTTATTTGTAAATACTAAATATTTTCATAAAGAATTTTAAATACGAAATGTTTTCAAATTATTTAATTATCGAAGTATTTTGCCCATCCCTGCACATATATGCACCTTGTCTGGTACGTTCAACCCTCGAGCTCACGGTTTTGCTAAAAAAAAATCTAGTGTTTAATGTTTATATGTAGTACATACATTAATAGAATCAATTCAAAATCCAATGCGAAGGGCCAAGCAGATTAGTTGGCTGTATTTGAGTCTCTCAAATCTTCCTTAAAGAAGCATACTCTTCTAAGTACGACCCATAGCGGCTTGAATACGGTGAAGCCAGGTACCGTCTTCTCTTCATGTAGAATCCTCCCAAGAACATCGTTATACTGTACGTTGAGACGTAACGTTTGACGAAAAAGACATGTCATTCAAGCTACGTGCCATTGAAAAGACGATGAAGAAATCGAGGGAGAATGGAAATAACTAGAGAAATAAGCTCCCGAGGTACTCCTGGCCAAGAAGAAGAGAAAGAAATACGAAGGGAGAAAACTGAAAATTCATCCAACCCCATTATTTGTCTGAATTTGGACTCTGTAAGGCTTATTGCCTTCAAGTAACACGAGGCATAGCACATTGACATTCGAACCCACATTTTGGAAACTAGTGTTTCAACAAGAATGTTTACAAAATTAAATTCGTCACTCCTACCGAAAGTGAAGCGGATATTCTGACGAAATCTCTGGTATAGACTGGCCAAAGATCACTTCTGAAAGCTAAGGAATCTTGTCGGGGCAAACTTTTACGCGATTTTCCTATTATGCACAGGGTTTGATTATTGGAATCATGTTTGTGATATTTTTTTAAGTACAATAAATAATAAAATTTTCTTCTTGACGTGCTTTTAAAAAGGATTAATTTCTAAAATATTTCTTTTCGCGTTGTAATTCCCGTATTTTGAACCACACACGTAATTAACGGCAGCTAGACAAGGAATAAGCAAAACTTTCTTATCATAATAATAGTATTACCTTCCATGCTGTTCATAGCTCCCTCAAATTTCTGGGAGCAAGAAATGTTGCTCTGGCACTGCTCTGCAACGATACTATGTGGCAAATAGAACTCACTAAAAAGTGCTCCACGGTGGCTTTAATGGCAAATGGATCGCCTAAAAGCTTATCATCAGAGCAACTCCAGAGCACTTTTTGTGGAAAAGGAAAACGACAGAGGATCGTGCGACTTCAAAAACAGCCATTGCATCGTATTGTGATTAGCGACTGCTATTTTATTCCAGATTTGGGAGGATGTTAGGACTTTACTAAAGCGGAATTTGGAAAATGTCGAAACGTTGGACAAAAATAACGCTATTCATACAGCAATAAAATAGCATAATAATGTACACTAATAACAATGGGACGTTCGAATGATGTTCCAATGGGCATGAAATAAAACAGGCGGTTTGTCGTTGACGGGCTGCGACACAGTTTTATTACTCCGTGCCCTATACGTGAGTTTGGACACGGACGGGAAGTGGGTTGTAGAGTTTGTCACGGGTGCGCGATCATCATCGAAATTGCATGGATGGATTGCATGGTAGGAAATTTCCCTTAAAAACGCTAAAAAAGCTTAAATGCCCCCTCCCCCCTGATTCCCACTCACGCAGGACGGGAGTATATCGGTTGGCGTTATTTCCGAAAATTACAGTAAATATCGTGAGTGGAGCTAACCATTTCGAGTCTGATTTAAGAAAGGGTAATTTATAAGCTTAAAATTTTCAGAGTGCTTAAAGTTTTCAGAGAGATACAATTCGCCAACAAAACCTAAAATTCGCGGTATCAGCGCATGAGAAATAATGGAATACGTCTCAAACTATGAAATTGCCGTTTATTCTGGAAAATCTCGATTGCATTTAAAGAAAATGACAAGGGCTCATCACAGGAGGGCGAGTTCCACGTTCTCTTGACGGGCTAATGTAATGCTTTAATTAACGTTTTGGCCGAGTAACGTCTATGCGACCCTCACAAGACCATCACGACCATCGTTTGACGAACAACGCGTAGAATTCAACGAGAATAAATAATGCAATTCAACCTGCGCTGCGTAATGTGAAGAAGACAATGAATAAATCGAGACAGAAAAAAATGAGTAAAGAAAGAAATTTGAGAAGGGACAGAAACAAGGGGAAGTCGAATAACAGTGGTTAAACCCTAATTATTCGACTGAATTTTAGCTCTACTCAGCTACGAGTGACACGAAACCCATTGACATTCGAACTCACTTTTTGGAAGATGCTTTGCAAGAAATTTATTCAAGATTAAATTCGTTTTATCCATCGATAATGTCATGCACATTCCAACGAAGTCTCTTGTCGGGAAGCAAAGGAATTTTGTCGGTATATCGGGGTGAACTGATTCTGCGAGCTGAAGTTCACTTCGAGTAATAAATTAGTTTGTTTTGTTCAATTATTGGGTACCTAATTGGTGAAGAAATTGTCCTCTTGGTGCTCACAATAAGTAGTAATCTCGTAAACATTTTCTTCTAGCGTTTAATTTCATCACTTTGAACTACACACATCACAAGTTATTTAATTATAAAAGCCGGAATGAGCAAAGTTTTGTTTTTTTGTTGTCACATTACCTTCCAAGATTGTTCATTGCTTCGTCAAATTTCCCGGAGCAATAAATGTTGCTCTGGAGTTGCTCTGCAGCGAGACTACATGGCAAATAGAACTCACTACAAGTTGCTCCACGGTGGCTCTTATGGCAAATGGATCGCCTAAAATCCTATCAGAGCAGCGCTGGAGAAACTCCAGAGCAGTTTTTTGTGGAAATAGAAAACGCCATAACATCTTTTTTAGCAACTGCAACAACAGGGGTAGCATAATCCGAACTAGATACTTTTTCAATTATACCTTCCTTTTCCAGCCGATCGAGTTCCATTGCTATTTTTGGCATCATGGCGAAGGCAACAGGACGTGCTTTTTTGAACACCGGAAAACATCCATCCTTAATTTTTATTCGTGCTGAAACATTTTTGATTTTTCCAACTCCATTTTTGAACATTTCTGAGTACTTTCCGAGAAGATTCGATAAGTCACAGGTTGTCTGATGCTGTAAAGTATTAACCTGGAAACCTTGAAATATTTTACCCCAGTCAAGATTAAAATTCCGAAGCCAATCCGACCCCATTATGCTCTTGTAGCTACCGTTGACAACATAAATAGTAACTAATTTCGATTGTCCTTGAATGGAGACCCACACTTCAGCTTTCCCGACGGCCTGTATTTTGTGACCTGTATACGAGCGTAAGTCAATACAAGCTGGTATTAACGACCGATCAGGAAAAATTTCATTGAATCTGGAAAGCTTCATCAAACTCATGGGAGATCCCGTATCAATCAAAAATGTCTCTGATTTAATTCCAAGTTTTACTTCAATTGATATTTTTCCTTTTCCTTGGTGGACTAAATTAAGAGGCGCAAAATAAGTTTCAAAATCATTTTTGTAGATTGCATCAAAATGATTAACTTCGTCTTGTACAATGACGTTACTTTTAACCCGAGGTTGTCTACAAGCTGGTGCTATATGACCCAGATTGTGGCACTTGAAACACCTGGAATCCTTGAATCTGCAACCCGAGGCATCATGATTTGATTTATTGCAATGAGGGCACGGTTTTTTCTTGAAATTGACATTGAAGCGTGCTGACTCATGTTGTTTTAGCGTTTTCACTGAGTTTTCATGACTGCGGACGATCGCAGTAGCGGCATTACAGTTCGTCTCGAAAACAAACGCCAAATCAACTGCTTTGCGGTATGACAGATCCGGATCACTGAGCACCATTAGACGAAGTTTTTCGTCCCTTACACCCAAAACTAATTGCGTACAGAGAGCTTCGGTAAGCCAATTTTCTGGAAAACAGCAGTTACGGGCCGAATTTTGAAGACGTGCTACGAATTCTCTCAATGTTTCTGACGAGTCTTGCTTCTGAAGATGGAATTTAACTCTCTCCGCAAACTTACTAGGTGAAGGGTTGTAGAAATTTTCCAGGATTTCGTCGGTCTCGATTTCGAGACTTTTTCGACGAGATCGAGGTCGAGGTCGACGAGATCAAGACTTTTTCTCGGTCTCGGTGCATCACTATTCGCCAGTAAAGCAATTTCTCTAGGTGGCCTACTTCAGTGACCTATTGCGTCGGTTTTTCGCACTAACAACCGTTTTTAGCTGGTTTCACTCAATAAAAAGGTAATTTCCATGATTTCACTCACTAAAAAACCCAATTTTGAGGGTCACAATTGCAGTGTTAGCCATGGTGCACAAGAGCCCCCTCCACCTCTGCGCTGAGTTCACTTCATTCGGTGGGTGGTATATTTTGGCCAAACTAATAGTTCAAGCTTCCCTGCACCAGTTTTAGTTAGAAAGCTTACCAGTTAGTAAAAAAAATGCCCAGGTCCGGAACGTTCATATGTTGAATAGCTTGAACTGAATTTGAAGTGCTGGCCACGAACGTTTCAACACTTTCTATAGATTTGAATTGCGTAAGGGGAGCGAGTTCAAGAGGTTTTCGAGGGTAGCTGCGAGCAAACGATATTCGCCTGAACAGTTGTCTAGGAGAGGGTCATGTAGGCGCTGTTGTAGTCCGTTGAGGAAGCGTCTTTTTTCTCCCAGTGTGAAAAGGCCCTTAGTCCTCACAAAGCCAATTTTTATAACACTATTCCTCATTTGGAACATTTCTCTTTCCCTTATGACATTTTTACTCGAGCTCTAATTCAGTTAAAACAAGAGTTATACTTGGCGAGTTGCCGGTTGGAGAAAAAGGGAGGGACTCTAAAGCTTTTCGGCCGACGAAGAATTTATTTACGGAAGAAAAGTTGGGGAATTTGATTGTTTTTCAGGATACTCGTAGCTCGATCAATGAACAAAAAAAATTTCGATTTCCTCTTTTTATTTGTTGTTTACAGTTAGCATTACCGAGTCCACTTATCTCCCCTACTCTCCTCAGGCTCAAATAACAACCCAAAAATCCTTTTTCCCCCTTTTTCTCTCACTAACACGCTTAATCCCAAGCCAACTCTTTTACACCCTCCCACCGTCACTCATTCACTGTTTTCAAAACGGCTGTATTTGTTCCCAGAAAACCAAAGCGCCCAGAGCTTCATTGGCCTTTCTGAGAAACAAGTCGTGAGCCGCCAGTCGCTGCGTGAAAATGACTACGACACGGGGGTGTGGAGAGGGGTGATGACGGGGTTAGTTGAAGGGACAAAATTCTCCCCCCCCCCCTCACATTTCCCCCTCAAACCCTTTGCACCCCTTTGTTCGCAGGAATTGAAGACAAGGATGCCCTCGGCACTCTTTAATTCTGGCGCTTTCCAAAACACACTCTCTTTTCCGCCGCCCTCTCCATACGGTGGGTTGCTGAGTATACCGAGAAGACCATGTGGAAGGGTGGAGGAGAGCTTTTCTGCTAATTGCCTTTCGGTAATGGCCAAATCTTGTACGTTCCTCAAAAAAGTTAGTCCAGCTGTGAAAAGTCACACACGAGGAAAGTAAATTTTTGATTGAATGGCGGTAGTCATCAATTTCGGGCCGGACACTGCTCTATTTATATTTACCTTGAAGTGTATTTCTTGTATAGGTGTCGTAGCATCCAGAGCATAATGACTATTGGCATAAATGGCTATTCAAGCAAGTGAGAAACTGTCTAAAATGTTGCCTTTTTTTTGTTGTTGGTTGTTGCTAAAATCTTCTTTCCTGTAAATCCTATCTAAACAATAGCTGTATACCTATTAGTAGAAAACAAAATCCAACGTCAACGGAGCTACAAATCACCAAAAAAGGGGTAGGTAGAATAAAAATTTCAATTTACTACAGTGCACCACGTGATTTTGGCCTTTGGAACGGGCTTAGCGCTTATGTAGCGCGATTTTCATCGAAAACGCGCAAAATATAATTATATAGTCCACTAAAATTGTTGAAGACGCTAAATGCTGAAATCACTCTTTTTTTAGAGGCCACGGACCCTGGGCTAGTCAGCCATGACAGCACGCACACAGCCTGACCAACATAGCCATGAAATTACAGCACTCTGACCTAGAATCTGTGGAATGGCCAGTTTTGGGTCAAATTAGCATTTTCGCAATATTGCCATAGTTTCTGGTTAATTTCACGAAATTTCGAGTTTCAAGGATCTTTCATATAAGAACCGCCGAACCCGGGCTTGCCAGCCGTATGATAGTATGCCCAAAGTTTTCTGACGAATAGCCGCATAATCGCTACATTTCGAAGGTAAATATCCGCGAAATTGGAATTTTCCCGGGCTGGACATTCACGATTTTGCAAGTTTCACGTCCTACTTACAGCGAAACTACAAGTTTCAGGTCATTTTGGTCGTGAACCCCAGCCAAACTGGTCGGGTGTGAATTCCCGTGAAAACACAAGTTTCAAGGCTTAATTTCACCGAAATAGGAAGTGTGGGGTCTGAATTTAAGCGAAATATTACGAGATTTTGTTCTTAATTTTGGCAAAATTGCAAGTTTCGGGACCGTGTTCGCTTTCCCTAAGGCCCTGTCAGCGCCCATAGCTTGAACTGTCAAATTACATCATTTAAAGCAAAAAAAAAACTCGGCTGATATTAACAAAAACAACAATAATTCGGATTAAAATTGAGCCAAAATGGCAAATTCACAACTGAAATTGCGAAAAGATATGCTAATTCACTGCAAAATTATCATAAAACGCTATTTCACAGCTGAAATGGAGAAAAATCACTAATTCGCGGATAAATATGAGGAAAAACGTTAATTCGCGGATATGAAGATAAGAAAATCACTAATTCGCGGCTGAAATTGAGAAAACGCAAATCCGTATAGCTTCTGAAAGATTCGAGGCTCAAACTGAGAACCAGCGTTAAACCATAGCAAAAAGTAGAAAGAAATTGCTTATGTAGGGCTAAAATCTAAAAAACAACGCGGCTAAAATTGAAAAAATATAGCATTAAGAGGCTAGCATTGATAAAAACACTAATTTTCAACTCAAACTGAGAAAAAGTGCTAATTCGCTGCTAAAAATGAAGTCTGTAGCTGAAAATGAGGAAAACGATAATTCGTGGCTAAAGTTGAGGAAAAGCGCTAACCCGTGGCCAAAATTGGGGAAAATCACTAAAATTTCGATGCTAAAACTAAACAATGAACGCTAATCCATAAAAAAAAAGTGAAAAATTAAAGAAAAAAAATGTCAATAAGGAAAAAGTGCTGTTCCCGGCTAAAAATTGAGAAAATCGCCAATTCGTGACTAAAATTGAGAAAATTTGCGAATTCACAGGCTAAAATCGCTTCTACGCAGTTAAAAGTGGGAAAAACGCTAATTCGCGGCTAAAATTGAGGAACAAATTTGCGGATAAAGTGTTTCAGAATTTCTAATTCTGCCAACTCGCCTTCTGAGGACAACTTTGTGACTGAAATTGAGAAAAACGGCAAATTCATGACTATGAGTAAGAAAAAAAACACTGATTCACGGCTAGAACTGAGAAGAAGCGCTAATCCATAGTTAAAATTTAAAAAAAAATGCTAATGCGGTGCTAAAATGGAGAAGAACCCGCTAACTTACAGCTAATATTGATAAAATCAATAATTATTTGGCTAAACTTAAGAGAAAGGTAAATTTTCAGCCTGAATTGAAAAAAAAAGGTGCTAATACGCTGCCAAAAATGGAAAAATTGTCAATTGGCTCTTAAAATATTGGAAAACGCCAATTCATGGTTAAAATGAACAGAATTCGCTAACTTACGGGTTAGAAACGCTACTAAGTTGCTAAAATTACGAAAAATCACTAATTCACAGCTAAAATTAAGAAAATTCGCGGCTTTCTCGGTCAACTTTGAGGCTAAAATTGAGAAAAAGCGCCAATATTATGGCTATGGTAGAAAAACCCGGAAATTCGCGGCTAAAACTGAGAAAAAATCGCTAATTCGTAGTGTTATGGTTATGGTGAACACAAAAATGCTAGTTTGTCGTAAACATTTAGAAAAAACCGCTATTTTGCGGCTAACATTGAGTAAAACGCTAATTTTCAGCTCAAACGGAGTAAAGTGCTAATTCCCTGTTTCCTGCAAGGATAAATCGCCAAGTTGCAACTAAAATTGTGGAAAACGCCAACTCGAGAAAAAGTTGGTAAACATCGCTGATTCACACTTACAGGATAAAAAAGCTACTCTGCTGCTAAAGTTGAGAAAAAGCGCGTTTTTATGTCTATAAGGTGTGGTGGGGGGATTACCCCACTAATCCGTGGTGAAAAGCGCTAATTTGCTGGAAAAGTTGACCAAAAGCGCTCATTAGCGGCTAAAATGGAGAAATTCGTGGCTTAAACTTGGCATAAGCGCTGTTTGGCGGATAGGTTGTGTAAGTAGCGGTGATTTGCCTAAAATAAGAAAAAGGCCTCGGCTACAATTAGGAAAAGGCCTTAGCGGTTACCAATAGAGGTTTGTGTTAGGTATGTATAATTAGATACTTTTAGGGGCCTCTTGAAGATTTCCGCCCCGGGCCCCGATACGTGTAGGGCCGCCAGTGCCTCTCTTATGCCGCTCCCGCACGATGCAAAGTCACCTGGAGGAAGCGCAACCCAGTAGCGGTCGCTTATTCCCCTTACGTGCCCCACTCCGTGATTGCTTCTTCAACATCGCCTTACTCGGAGTAGGGTGGGGTTTTCCGTGCCGAACCTGTCGACTTCGGGACTCTTCCATCCCCCCACTGGTCCGACACTATCACCTCTCTCCCCAGCCGTGCTAGTAGATGGCCTGGCGTATGAAGGAGCTACCTGCGCTGAATGCCCGGATGCCGCGGTGCCAACTGCTGTTCCCGCTGGTAGCACTGCCTGCCGTGGTGCGGGGGTGGTACCCCGCACAACAGCGGCTACCTGATCCACATCCATCGGCTGCTGCCTGGGGGGCATAGGGTGATCCTTTCCTCTTCCTAGTCTTAGGCCGGATGGTCCCCTTGCCGAACCTGATGTGGACGACGTTGTTCTTTTCCAGGATCTGCGCCGGGTCATCATCAAAGCCGGCGTGCCCTGAGGCACACTCCTTGACAGTACCTTCCACTGTCCCACATTTAACCCCCGATTTTGGCGCAAAAGGAACTGAAGGACTTGGTCGTTCCCCAGATCCGCGCACTTCGGGAGAAATGCAACCGCCACCCAGGGCAGGTCACTCCCCTCAACCACCTTCAACCTTGCCCCCTCCCAGGGTACAATACTTTCAACGAGCGACTTTATCCAAACAGCCGTCCCGTTGTATTCGCAGGTGATGGATAGCCATCCCCTCCTTCGCACCAGACCACCAAACTGGGGCACTACCTCCCCAGCTTTAGGTTCCAGTGCAACAATGGCAGCTTCAATGCTCCTTTCCAGGTCCTCAAGCTGGTCGTCCAAGAGGAGGGCTGCTGGGTAGTCTCTATGAACCACACCAAGCTTCCTTCCCTTGAGCGCTCCGGTGTACGAAGGACCCTGTGCGGTCGCCCTTCGCTTCTTTTTCACGGCTCCCTCTGGAGACGTCACCAGAGGCTCTCCCCTTCTTCCTCTTCTCCACCATCTGCAGAGCACTCGCCCTGGCGGCTTCCGGTTCCTCCCCCTTCTTCCGAACCAGCCACAAAAAGCGTCGCCTCTGATCCATCTATTCAAGCCAGAGACGTACTTGTCGAAATCAGCGATCTCCTGGTCTCCAGGTGCCGCTGCTGCGGGATCAACGGGTCCTGATGCCGGCCGTTCCCTGTCCCGCATGTAATTCGGGTACGCCGGATACCGGTGAACCCGAGAGGGAGACAGCGACACCATCGGAGGTTCCAGGCTGAACCACCTCCATTAAGGTGGTCTCCCCCGTCAGCTCCTCGGTGCCAGGCTGAGGGCTACTGAGAAGCTCGTCCTCAACCTGCTCCGGGGTTATAAACCCTGAGTTTGACAATTTGATTCTGTCGCGATGCCGTGGGAAGTCTTAATACTCAGGGAGGTCGCCTGATATCCCTGAGGCTCTGTTAGATACACAGCACACCCTGTGTCACGCACCCTTCGGCACGGGTCGCCTAACGCCTTGGGTTGCCAGCGAGTTCTTTTAAGACGTTAAGAGTCCGTAATCAAATTCCAGACGTCACCTATCCGGGAACTGCTATTCGTCGCCTGGTTCAAGACCTATACACCTAATCAAGAATTTAAAACAAGATTTGGAAGAATAGTCAAACCATCGTCAAAGATGACATCTGCAAAAGACGAGAATAATTTAGCTCGACGGTTGCGTTCTGAGCTCTTTGTACTTTTGTCCATGGCGGCAGTAGGATAACCATCAAAAACAACTACTACATTTGATTCATAGTGAGTTTTCAAATAGTTGACATATTTGGCTGCAATCGAACCGAAGGGGGCACATCGAGGCCAAACAACTTTGTGTAGTAAATGACCTCCGTCGACAATCACCATAATTTTCAATCGAGGGTCTTTCTCGTCGATCTTCTCACTCGAGGGCGTAAACGCCGTATAGAAAGAGGACTTTGCCCCTTTCCTCATCCCTTCTTCAGTGAATAGCGACATTGGAAAAGGTGACAGTTCGTAAGAGAAAAACTCTTTCAGCTGTTCGTCTGATTTTTTCAGGATGCACAGTCTGTGAAATAGGGTGAGAGGATTAACGTTCATCTTTCTGTCACCAATGGAAATACTGCTGGTGTCGGAGGCTAAATTGACAATCGTATACTTCCGTCTGAATTTTACATCCTCAAAGTTTTCCCCAATGACATTTTGCATCAATTCTTTTCCTATTTTCAGAGCATTGTGGCAGTTCACACGATCACTGCCTACTATACCACTAGCCATAGACATTATTACATCGGTGTTCGGGAAGACAGGGTGATCAGACAGCCAGTTGGAAAGTTTGTCCGAATCCTCGTCATCTCTTGTGATGCGAGAAGGTCGCATGTCAACGTGTTGCTCAGAGGTTGCCGATGACACGTTGCAGTATGATTCGAAATCCATGCATATATTCTGAAGAGATACCTTTCCCAAAGTCCACCGGGTGAGGACACTTTCAGTCATCCCACGTCCCTTCGTAAGCCCACCATAACTTTTCATTGATTTCATCAAAACCTGTTCGATTGTCATGTCACTCCATGTACCAGACCAAAACTTGTTGGTGCGACGTATGGTGAAATACCCTTTGACGGTGAAGAGTTCGTACTCCGCAGGGTCCATTCTTTCTTCGAGTGTCATCATATCTTGAAGGTACAAATGGGCACATTTGGCATAGAAAAAGTGGCCAGATGCGTGGAAGAACGGCAGCATTCTTCGAATCGCATCGAGGTGCAAAGGCTAATTTCCCGTCCGCTCAGCTTCAATGAACAGTTCCACTAACGAAACCATGCGGAAGTATTGACCCCAAAGTTTTGCTGTTGGGCCATTATCTTCAAGGTTTTTGAGTGCTTCCATGAATTTTTGTCGAAGGATTTGAAATTCACCATCTTTTTGTAGTGTCAAAATGCTGACTGAACCCGAGCTTGAGATCACATTCTCGAGAATACCTTTAAACACCTCAGTCGATTCCATTGATTTCACAATTTCACCCGCTAATGCCAAATGAGTCAAGGAGTGAGCTCTCACAGCACGTGCATAGGAGTGTCCAGACATCATTTTGTCAATACAGTTTTCTGCATAAATAGTGGAGAATAGCTCCTTCAGACCACTACCTTCCATTATTGAACCTATCGTGCCCATGAAAGACATTAAAAGGTGAAATCCACCTAATCTGACGACAACGTTACCTAAATCAGAATTCAAGCTACTGGTAACAATCTCCTTAGCTTTCTTGTACAACGGTTGGTCGTACGTGACGATACAGGTTTTCTGTCCATAAATTTTGCACTTCTCATTAGCGTGCCTAAGAGATGTCAGCAAAGTGTCGTAGTCAGAAGGAGGATGGTTTATGAAGGGTAGACATACAATCTTTGTTGTTTTGAAAGCCAAATTATTTGTCACCCTCTCCATAAACCCATTCCAACCTGGGGTACCAGACCTTCTCAAATTCTTAATGCAGAGCCAGGCGACACACGCAGAGGATGGAATGATTTCTTCAGTACGAGATTTTACATCCACGTCTTCAATTGAGATTTTTGACAAACCACGGTTTTGCATGGGTTGGTAGCTCAGCAGCAGTGCATTTTTCTATTCTTTTAATGTTTCCCTCTGGAAGTATAGATTCGGAGGGAGTTACCATCATGATTCCGCCTAAAGCGTGAAACGTTCCTAAACCATCCAAGGTGTTTATGTTGAAGTCAGCGTTATCAAACGTGAATTGCAAAAAACTATTTTTATTCAATTTCATTTTATCCGGTCTCATGATAGCTGAGGTTTCCAGTTTGGTGGTTTGGTTGTAACTTGCTGAAAACCCAAGAGACGACAACATTTCAACAAGATGCTTGGAACCGAACTTGTGATATAAATAAATACCAACACCATGGAGCAATGAAGAAATAAATGACTTGGGTCTGACTGCTGCTATAACGGCGTGCGAAAGAGCAACACATTTCTTATACCATGGGTCCAAACATCCAGACTTCTTTTTTTGAACAATGACTGTCTCCATGAAAATCCTCAGTGTTTCAGGAATTACTGTCGTTGCATCACTTAAAAAATCGTTTGAAGGGGAATAATGCGTAGTGCTGTAAACTTGAGATCGGATGTCTTCTCTTATTATATTAGCTGCTACTTGTACAACGCGGATTCTTTCTATTTGAGGATTGGAGTTCCTTTCATTATACCACAAGTCTGACAAAATTTTGTATTGAGTGTTTTTGAAGCAAACAATAGTCTGTCGACCACTTTGCTCTACAATTATGATGTCGTCACCATATTTCTCTTTTAAATATTGCTTCACAGTTCGAGGATCAATTTTTGCTCCTTCCACTTTCTCCAAAAGTTCCGATAGTAAAAACTGGCATTCGTCTGAATTTTCTTCTAAGAAAGCGAAAATTTTGGACATTGCTTCAGCAACAAAGGCACTCTTACTTCTTCCAGGTGTTTCCTTTTTTGAAGATGGTTTGTACAGCTTTCTTTGGCAAAAAAGGTGATACCTTGCACCTTTGGTCGGTAAATCGCTGTTTGGGGAACGGGAGACACGATCAATTATGTTCTGACCCCACTCATTTCCATGTTTCACAGCTTCTTTCAAGACGTTTGATACCATCTGCATGCTCTCGACAGCAATTACTGTGTTTCTCTTATGTTTTGGCTTTTTTTTTCTTTTTCCGTTAATTCTTCTGGTATCCGCTCCCCGCATAAAAAACAATTCTCCCTGAATGCAAAATTCTGTGATCTGCGAAACGGAACACTATTTTCTGTCCCCATTGATGATGTCACCTCACTTTTCTCTCTCGATAATGCTGCCTTTATCAACTTAGGGTTGGTGTATTTTATTCTGCAAGCTCTGTGCACTGAAATATCTCTCACATTTCTCAGTAAATTCACGAGAAACACTGGAAGCCAAAAGAGATTGCACGCCTCTTTCCTTAACAACAGTAACTTCGTCATTCAAACTCTCTTGGCATATGAAGCAGCAAGAGTCATCCGGTGAGTGTCCATCAGCGGTCATCGTATTAATCGCTAGAAAACGCAATTCACATCACTTGAAGTGTATAATTAAGGGGAATATGTAGTGTTGATAAACAATTAGAAAAGTTGGTTGAGAAACCACGATAAATAAGTGCTTTCAGGTCCTAATGGTTTTATTATTCCATTATAAAAATTGCATCCCCCCTTGGACACATTTGCCCTCGAGATTTCTTCCCTTGGATATTCACTCCCCGAGGGTACTTCCACCTCGCTCTTGATCAAAATTTTTTTTTCAACAAATGAACTGTACTTACCACAGTATTTAGGACCCGTAGAAAATTATATGTATAGGTAAAAGGATACGTATGAACATGCGCGTATTCGTGATTGGCAAACTATTTCTGTGTAAGTCTGTCTAGCTGCGTGAGTCTCAACAAACTCGTATACAAAAATTCGCAACGGATCAATTTGAATTTCACAAATAGTAATTTCAAATTACCATGTGTTATTTTATTTTACAAGTCGGATAATGGAGTATATTCTTCGTCGCTTTTATGAGGCATTCAATATTACAATTCAATACATAATTATGTTACAGGGAATGTCGTGAATAAGGGTACCACTTGAATGACTATACATAGCAGGGAATGGCGTCATTTCCTAGTGAATAACGTTATTTCCTGGATAAATCAGATTGTTGCTCATAACATTTAAAATAGGCGTGAATTCCTAGCAGTAATTCCTGTTATTGACTAGGTGATTTCGTGAATTCTATGGAACGATGTCAAGATGAACAACACTGGCTGACTGTGTTAGGTATCAACGTTAATCAAGAAAATAATGTGGGTGCGTGGGCTTTCAGTACCTGTACACTTACGTGAAAGCCCGAATCCCATATCGAAAACCCAAACTCAAGAGTGACTATAACATTCACCGTAGCAGAGAAAATTATAGATGTCGAGAACTGGTGAAATTTAGGCTTTCAGTGGTGGATGATATTTTTATAACATCTATCGATATAAATATTATGGGTATACACGGAAATCAACACTATTTACATATTAAACTTATGGGCGACACTTGAACGCTGTATGGAGTTTAATGGGCTTTCAATTTGTGTACACTAATGTTATTGGTCTATCATGATCTCTCTCAGACGATCGAAAATCCGTATCGGAGGCGTATCGAAAGCAGTGCATAAAAATATGCTGCAAGTCTTCCAGCATGTGGCAGGATACATAAAAGGCGCGTCGGGCCTTGCCGTTTTATTAAGATATACGCCGCAAATTCTATGATTACATCTCAAGATTATATGACACATTATAATCCCTCGGACCAAACTAGAAGTTCGAAAGTAGGGTAACTTGGGATTTTAGGATTGACTTTCCCGTCTCGATTTGACTATTTGCCTGGGAGCACTGTTTCACGCTCTCTCTGAAATTTGGAATGGGTGAATGAAATAATAAACTTGAACTATGCAGTCTTAAGCGAATAAAGAAAGTAACGGTTGCAAAACAGAAAATAGTGGGGAGGGCACGTCCCTTTAGGACAAAATTTTGGGTCGCGACATAAGTGTGGAGAACGGACAGCGACCCAGCCAGGAAAAGCCCGCGACCTATAGGTTGAAAACCACTATCAAACCCAACCACTATCAATACATTGGGGATTCGTTTGGCCTCATTTTTGAAGATTCAGTCTAGTCTAACAAAATAATTAGTACTACCATGATCATTAAAGGTTTCTACAAGGTCACAACTACAAAAAAACGAAAAATGATAGACGGCGTTTTGAACTGTTGACAAATTTGCCTAAATGTGACGAGCTGTATCTTGGAAACGACAATACATGTAAAACCCGCTTTAGGCTGGTTTTCTCAGAAATTTTCTCAACTTTGAAAAGTTATTTCGAAGCCTTAACCGAAAAATGGATAGTTTACTGTGAAAAAGCCAAAAACCCCAAAAAGTCCCGAATTTTTGTGGTTTTTCGAGAATTCCAGGATGATCCCGATGTCTTTCGAGGTCAACAATTTGAACACATCATACCTGCACCATCCCAGACAACATAAAAAAAAAATCATCTACCCTAATTAATGCAACCTGACCCCCCTTTTTAGTTCTTATTTTACTGGACTAATGTGTGTTGTACAAAAAATAAAATAAATTGAAGTTTTTGAGATTGAAAAGGAATCAAATTCTTTACATAAACCAAACGGCGTGAATATACACTATTGACTGCCGCTATCAACTTTGTATATTATAAATTTTACTATTGTTAACTTTACAGAACAGACCCCCTGTGCCCTGCTTCCCGATTTAACACAATTAAAATAACAGTGGTGGATCCAGACCTTAGCGGAAAGCCTATAATGCCTATAACCCCCGCAAGGCTTGTCGCTTCGAGAATAATTCCATGTTTTAAAGCCCCATAGGAAAATTAAATTGTATTCGTCGTTTTCTCGCGCCAAAAGCAAGATTTAATTTGAGCTCCTTGTTACCTCAACCTCTTTTTTTTTAACATCCCGAAGTCCCGGAGGGCAGATGAGTGAGTGTAACGAAATAATAACAAAATTTTGCTTTCATCTTCGAAATTGACATAGAGGTTTTTCCTCTCTCTTCCTCACATCTATCTAAAACTCTTTCTTCTTTTCACATTTTGAGTTAAGTTTAATTTCCTTGGGAATATCCTTCTTGAAAGCTTCAGGCACGGAGGCTCGTTGAGACAAAAGCGTATACTATTTGGAATGAAAATTAAATTACTTCATTAGAGGAAAAAGAAAGACGGATTTATTTTTTTTTTTACTGAAGAAATTCTTAATTAGACCTGGGTCTGCACCTGAGTAAAAGTCTCGAGAAATGTTTGAAAAATCGCTGGGGGTTTCTCTCTGTCGTAAGGCACTCAGTGGAATCCTTTCCTCTCTATAGAATATTAAGAACGCTCGTTACCAGTTCAGATAAGTTTTTTTTTTTAATTTGTTCACCCAATGAATTACCCCCCCCCACCCCCCTAGGAGTAGGCCTGTTTCTGAATGTACGGCAAAAATCAATTTTTTGCAGTTGCGCAGGCAAAAGCCCGATTGTTCATCATGAACGGCGACACGTGCCATTCTGTTCTTATATACAGGAAAGCTGACTGTACCACTCTTACAACGACATTGAAATGAATGAATTATTGAAGCAAGAACCCATTAATTTATAGCTGGTAAAATCAAGGGTGACGAAAATTGATTCAAAAGAGAAAATAAGTTACGGCTTTTAAATAACTTCCCTCATGTCTCCCCGCCTGCAAACAGCCACCGTCACCCTCCCGAAACAAAGCTTTAGAATTCGCGGACAGTCGTTTTTTTTTTTTTTTTTTTTCTATAGAATTCAAACTCAGTGGAACGGATTCTGGCGGAACGATCGATTGAAACTGGTAATGGTGGTGGGTTCCTGACAAAACTCAGAGACCTTCCGACCTTTCTGAAAGGGGGCAAAGGACTTATTGCGTTTATATTATTGTTAAACTTGTTTTAAACAAGGAACAGAAACGGTGCGGGCACTTAAACTTGATTAAGTGGTGCGCAACTGAACAACCATAGTTGCTTCTGCGACTCGGAGAATTGGAAAAATTACTGTTTTATCGGGAGGCACCACCGAATTCTCAACCCCAAAGGCAAGTATACAGCCTTATGGTTCGCGGCACACCAACGTCACTGATTTGTTGTTAGTCACAGATGTCTTTGAGCACTCGGGCATTAATCGAACTAATCTAACAATGGGAACTAATCCTTTTTTTGCGGCTATAGCATACCACACAATATCTACATAGTCCGAACAAAGATGCATCTGGTGGCAAAGGGGAGGGCAAGGGAATTCATTGCCACGCATTTAAAATACAAATCTTTTTTCCTGAATAGGAAAGATAATCTCCACTCCAAGACTGTTAAAGCTGCAATCTAATTAACTTTGTTAACCCATCAGCAAGAGAAAGAGGGAGAGCTCACCGCAAATCCCTTTTCACCCAGTAGCTCAAAAGGCTTCCTCTATTCACAATTCCTTTGAGAGAGAAAGAGAGAATGTGAGTGAGAGGGATGAAACACAGGAAAAAATCCCTCATATAATGAAAAAAGTGTAGTTAATTAATCAAAAAGTGATCGCCCTTTTTTTTAACAAATTAAAAAAGTTGGTCCTTTTACACAGTATGGGCCTTCAAATTACAAGCTATTAATTATTAAGGCGAACATGAAAGACTAGATAACAACTATTGGATAATTTATTTCAATGTATAGTAAGATATTGTGAATTTTAAAACACGAAAGAAAGCGGGGAATCGTGACTGATGCGAGGACACGGTACAGTATTCTGGAACTAATCCCTCTCAACGAAGAGGATAATGAGTTAATTATCAACGTCCTTTTATCGACGAAAGTAGACGAGGATCGAAAACATACAAAATCTGAAAGGCAGGTGAGGCATGTGATTGAGATTGTGAGTGTGGGCTGGGGGTGGAGGGGTGAAGGTCCGATGGTGAGAGGAGGAGGGCAATTGCGAGCCACGAAGAATCGAAGAGAGCGTTTCCTTTAAGTGGTAATTATAGGGTTCTATCTAAAGCTATCCCTCATTCAGTCTTTTGCCCTCCCTAAAATAAACAGAGATAACCGCGGCGGTGTCTTATATTAAATTTCGAGATAACCGAGGGCTCATCCATTGAAATCGTGTTTCATCGCGGTGATTAATAGTTCTTGAGAGGCAATATATATCTACCTTTCTAAATATTAATTAGTTGTTAGCAAGTCTTCTAGCATTTTTTTTTTATTGTACTGCATCAATATTTCCGAAGCACGAAATAATAAAGCAACTCTAGGAAATCATTGGGTTGCACAGGAATCTTGGAACATCAGACGACCGAGGTGTGAAAATCAGCTTGCCACATTGACCCACTATCTGCCTCGACCGTTTTTTTATTTTGTCATGAAAAGCCCATATTGTCAAATAATTCTCTTTCTCCGTTTCCAATGAGCTCTTTTATTTTGATGGTCTCAGGGGGTGGTTGGTGGGGGGCTACACTGAAATAGTTTTGCGTTCAAACCCTGAAATTCCTATAGCTGTTTTCATCTTCGTCTCTCCCATTTCATCTCAACTTGTAGTTTTCAGTTCGGAGCTTCAATTGTGGTTTTCAACACTGAAAATGACCCGGGTGACGACGAAAGTGCGTTACACCTTTTACGAACGAAGAATGACAACCATAGGGCTGCCATAGACAGCCATAGGGAATGTCAAATTGTTCATGGAAATCCTGGAAAAATCAGGGAATTTCTTGAATAATGATAATGATAACAATAATAATAATAATAATAATACCCCCCAGGGGGTATCTCTGTCCGAGATGCTACGGGCGTGGCAAGCCCAGGGTGCCTAGCTGGGCCCAGACTATCCCAAACTCCTCAAGTCTGGGTCGAACCCTCCCCCTATCCTTTCCTAGGCGGCGTGGCGCATCGTTGTGGGGCTCTCTTGTGCTTGGGTGCTCCCTGTGGGGGCGCCGTCGGCATGTTCGAGGGTACAGCGTATGTCTGGAAGTTGTTGGGACCTTCTTCCAGTGCCGCTACAATGCCACCACACACTGATCTAGTCATGTCTTAGGGTGTGTGTGGGGGTCGGAGGGTGGGGCCCGAACCTCCTATTAGCCTTGGAGGAGGCTGCCCTGAACCACCAGCGAATAATCCCCCAGCTTGTAGTAGTGCCGGATGGCGACCGGACGGGACCCTGCTGCTTGTTGGGGGGGGGGGGGCTGCGCCGAGGCCACGGATGTGGTGTGGATGTCTCAGTTCGGAGCCAGTCAACACACTCACCACCACATGTTACAGAAAAACCCCCCGCCAACGCAACAAGAATAACAAACAGAGGTACCAGCCCCATCCCCCAAGGTACCTCTTTTATACCACGCCTGGTGACACAATCTCTTGATCAACATCGCACCCGGGCACAGTCTGAGTCATCTGACGGAGCTTTTAGCGGCTCGTCTGGTGGCACAGACAAAACTTATATCGATAAAGGAGATACCCAAGCAAAAGTGAAAAATAAAAAGAAAGGATGGCCGAAAGGGAAACCAAGAGGTCCCTGGAACGCCTCCCATTCGCAATCATCGCAATGACTGTAAGTATAATACCTATTACTTACTCGATCCAAAGGGAAAGCCCCGTAAATCCACGAAAACACAACCAACAGACGGTAGATCCAAGCACGGACACCAACTACATCCGATGTAAAGCATGGCAGAACCAAATTTAAAAAGTAATCACATACTCCAATGGAACATTCGTTGATACCATTGTCACTCTGATGAATTGCGATCCCTGATCTCAAAATTCTCCCCGTTTCTCATTGCTCTCCAGGAGACACACTTCTCTAACTCTTTCCTAACGACACCACAACAGTACGTGCTATCACACAAGAGTTGCGAGCCACAACCAGGCGGCCGCCGCCATGGCGGCGTTGCCCTTATGGCGAAGAACTTCTGTAACCCACAAGAAATACCCTTGAACACCCCAATACAAGCAGTCGCTATTCGGATAACCTTCCCTATAGCCGCTACTGTATGCTCACTATACCTACCCGATAATTCATGGGGCAAGGACGACCCGCAGCGCCTTATAACCACTCTACCACCACCACTTCTAATCCTCACAGACTCAAACTGTCATCATGCTACCAGGGGATCAACGAGAAACACCCGATTCCGGTGACCTCCTCGCTACCATCTTATCTGACAATAACCTGGTCCTCTTAAACAGTGGTTCACCAACCCATTTTACCGCTAGCTCCGGCTCGTTCGGCGCCATTGACCTCCAGTGTGGCTAGTCCAAGCACAGCCGCCTCCTTAGACTGGAGTGTCCTTTCCGACCTGCATCATTCAGACCACTTCCCAATATTGCTTACTCAGGCAGGCGCTGGCCTAGAATCCCCCCGCGCACCAGCCCGGTGGAACTTCCGACTCGACTGGAAAAGTACTCTCAGTCACTTGACCTCCCAGAGTTGACAAACGATCTCGACCTGGACGTCCAAAACTACACAGATGCAATTATTCACGCGGCTACCCAATCCATCCCTCGAAAACAATAAAAAAAAATCCAGAGCACCGGTCCCCTGGTGGAACGAAGAAATCCGACTAGCCAATCGTAATAAAAAAACCGCACTAAACAAATTCAAAAAACACCCTACTCAGGACAACCTAATCAACTTCAAGCGACTGCGTGCTCGTGAACGCCACCTCAAACAAGCGGCCAAAAGAGACTCCTGGCAAACAAAGGTTTCACAAATCAACTCTACAACATCCAGTAAGGAGGTGTGGCACAAAATCAGAACACTGAAAGGAATATCGGCGTCTCCCCCACCTGTGGCGATCACTACCCATGTCGGAGGTACCATTAAAGAGCCATCAGAAATTTCCAATCATATAGCTGACCACCTGCAAAGCTTCACAACACCTGACCCCACAGATCTACCATATCACCTGTCAAACAATTCTGATTATTTTTCAACTCCTTTTTCTTCGCGACCAAGTACTAGGTGTCCCTCAAGGATCAGTACTAAGCGTAAGCCTATTCTTAATAGCTACAAACGGAATCACACAGGGACTCCCACCCGACACTAACATATCGATATATGCTGACGACCTTGTGTTGTACGCAACACACCCCAAATCCCTCCAAGACATAAATCCCTTACAAGAGGCCATCAATACGCTCGTGGAAAACGCCGATCAAATAGGCCTGCACTTCTCGCAGGAAAAAACCTGCGCTGTACACTTTTGCCGACTACGGTCTCCACATGATCCCCCACCACTCACACTTGAAAATTCTCCTCTTCTGTATAAAGACTCACACAAATTTCTTGGCCTTACACTTGATAAACAACTACGATGGAAGGAACATATTAATCAGATAAATATTCACTGTCGCAAAACCCTCAACATCATTAGGATGCTTTCAAATCATAAGTGGGGCTCAGACCCCTGCACTCTCATCAAAATTCTAAATTGTCTAGTACGATCGAAAATGGAATACGGGATACAAGCGTACAGCTCAGCACGGAAAAGTTGGCAACTGCCCCTGGAAAGGACGTATCAGGAGGGTCTCCGTATTGCCCTCGGGGCATACCGGACCACCCCCTGTGATAACCTGTATGTCCTATCAAACTCTCTACCACTAAATCTCCGTTTTAAGCAAATCTGTCTAAAATATGCGACCTCACTTCAATCTAAACCTGATCATTTCTTTCACACACCCTTGTTCAACACAACCAGTCTTGGCGAATTTTCCAACCTACCAAGTCGAACCAGACCCCTTCCTATCCGGGTGAAGGAAACTTTAGACCAGTTGAACACCGCTCTTCTCCTACGTTACCTTCCCGAACCATTGATAACTTTCCCTGGCAATACCCTCAATTCACCTTTGACTTGTCCCTTTCAAAATATTCAAAGAAACAAACAACACCAGAAATATACAGAAACTACTTCAATGAAATCATATCGAAATACTCAGGGTACACGCAAATCTATACCGATGGCTCCAAAACGACCACTGGGGTTGGGTGTGCCTACCACTCACCTCCAAACACTAGCTTTATATGTCCCTTACCCCCAAATTTCTCAATCCACTCGGCTGAACTCTACGGAATTTCTCTAGCCCTGGACTACTGCATTACTCACAACTCCTCGCCATAACACATCTTAGTCGACTCCCACAGCACCCTAGAAGCATTAGCAAATAAATTTACCCGTGATCCTGCCATCGTTGCCAATGTTTAAACTAAACCAATCAACCATGAAATGCTCGAACCACAAAAGTTCCTACCTCAAAATGCTCAAAACCAACAAAATGCGCGAATCACGCAATGTTAAAACAACAAAATGTTCCATCCTTCCATCCGCAAAATGCTCCAGTCACAAAAAGCTTGAACCCAGCACGGCGGACCAAAAGCTGTATGAGGCCCATATCTCTTAAGATACCTACGGGGGATGTATGAGTTTCACTTTGCGTAAAATTATGGCTTTTTACAATGTACGGAAACTGCTATATTATGAACGTTTTGTTATGGTTTTAGCCGTTTTGCCGTAAATCTCAGTTTTAGTCTCGAAAAAGTCTCAATTTGAGCCGCAAATTACTACATTTCCACAATTTTAGCGCGGATTGTCTAAAATCAATCCGCGAATGAGCGTTTTACGCCATCTTATTTAGCCGTGAATCAACGCAACGATTCTTCACTTATTATTAGCTGCGAGTCAGCGCTTTATCACTAATTTATCCAGAAATCATGCGGGTCTTCCGATTTTAAGCCGTGAATCAGCTGGTTTTCTCAAATGTTTCCACGAATCAGCGCTTTTTGTCAATTACAGGTGCCAGTAAGCGTCCCCCCCCTTTTTTTTCAGCCGTGTGAAATTAGCGTTTTTTCTCAAGTTCATTTGTGAATTAGCGTTCTATCTCAATTTTAAATGGGATTTGGCAAAGTTCCTGTTTCATATTAGCGAATTTTCGCAAATATATCCGTGAATTATTTGTTTCTCAATTTTAGCCGCGTATCATGGCTTTTTCTTCAGTTCTTACCGCGCCAAGCGCTTATGTGTCAATTTTGACCAAGAATTATTTCTCAATTTTAAACGAGAATTACCGCTTTTGCTAAATTTTAGACGCATATTAGCGGATTATCTCATGGTTGATCCGTGAATGAGCGTATATTTCTCTATTTTACCTATAATGAATGAGCGCTCATTCTCAAGTTTGCCTGCAATTGAATGCTTTAACTCGGTTATCAGGGACCTAGTAAGGAACCTTTAAAGACGATCAGACCCATAGGGCGCCATGTTCGTTCTTATCAGTTCAATAAGGTAGGTTGGGGGTGGTTTTTTGAGCTCCACAAAGCATCAACAAAAGGTGGATTTTACAAGACTGATAATTGATAAGAGCGAACATGGCGTCTGTGATTTTACCTGTCTGATAATAGGTTCTATAATATAAGTGGCCACGTATTGACCGGGTTTCTCAAATAGATTGAAGAAGCGTTTTTTAAATAACTTATCCTCAATTTTTGCCACAAATTACCGATTTTTCACAATTTAGCCGATCACAGACCGTTCTAACCACAAATTACTGGAACCACATTTTTGTGGCGACGTTGTGGTTTGAATGTTCCAAAGTCACGACATTTGGTTTTTAAACGAGCCATTTGTTCATTCGCAGTAGCCAAAATTATGAAAAGAACTAAAGCAATGAAATTTGATATCTCATCCAGCGTAAATCGGCAAAACTTGGCTTTGAAAGAGCAAATGACCGTGAAATTGGGGGGTTGAAAGACCCAAACTCGCGAAATGTTGTTTTTGAGACATACAAAATCGCTAAAATCCAAAAAAGCGAAATTTGGGTACAAAATATTATCCTGGAATTGCGTTATTTGGTTTTTCAAAGAGCCAGACGCGCATGATTCGTCTTATGTTAGACCTGGGGCCGTATTACGAACGTTCGGGATGAAATGCCGCAAGCGGGATCCAAGGACGCCTAATAAGAAATACCTAACGCATTATGCCGCCATAACAACCGCAATCGCATCTCGTGGCGTTTTCACACACGGGTTCGTAATAGGGCTCAGATATTGAGCGAAACTCACGCTCAATCGTTGGGCCTGGTTTTTTTGGCAGAATGTTGCGGGGGTCAGATTTTCATTTCGTTTATAATAATTTTTTGCAGATTCAAATCGCCTATAACACCACATTCACTCAGAGTCTTGAGCAGATCTCAGGCACTGCAATAAGAGATCCGGGCTTTGGGAACTAGCGAGACAGGCTCTCCAGACATGCCCTACTTTCTGGAGCGTACGGGGACGTCCGGGCTATTTGTCAGGTGCCCGGTGGGAGGTCTAAATTGTCATTTTTTTTGTCCTACTTTTTCGGTTTCTACTTGATGTAACGTCTAACATCTTTCAAGTTTTTTTCTTCAAAAGAATGAAGCTGCGGCGCTTAGCCACCACGTCCCCAGTTCCCATTTTGCCCATCACGGTCCTCATCAGCCCCAGTAAGCCGGGTCTCCACCCTAACTCGATTTCACCAGGTCAGGTCGAGCGGCCAGGGGCGGGAGGATGTATAGTGCGAAGTCCACTCATTGAGCAATACGTTGATTTCGTCCACTGAATCTCTTCCACACACCGTCATCCCTCCATTTCACTCAAAACACTAAAATTCACCACACAACCCATGAGAACGTTGGACCGACGAAGCGGAAAATAAGACTCACAGCCTGCTTTAAAACCAGTCATGAGCGTTTGGCACTTTCAAAAACAAAATTTCGTCATTTTGAATCTTCCTAACGTCAATTTTGCGAATTTTCGCTCATTCAAAACCAAATTTTGTGGATTCTTCTCGTTCAAATCCAAATTTCAGGGTTTTTTTGCTAATTCAAAAACCCAATTCGTGGAATCGTCTCTTTCAAAACACAAATTTCGTGGGCTTTACTCTTTCAAAAACCAATTTTACGGACTTTCACTCTTTCAAAACCCAATTTAGTGAACTTGACTTCTTTATAACCCAATTTTGGGGATTTTCCCGTTGATAAATAACCAAATTTCTATGCTTTTGCTCTTTACATAATCAGTTGCACAGGTTTGGCCAATCAAAAAAACTTATTTCTCAGAAAACAACGTACGAAAAAAAAAATTGTCGTAATTTTGGCCTGAATAATTAACATTTTGGCTGGAGGTTTTCACTCTTTCATGAACAAACGTATCAAATTTGGCACCTTAAAAACCAAATTCCATTAATTTTTGTTATTTCATACACCAATTTTGCTTATTTCCCAAATTGCGTGGGTTTTGCTCTTTAAGCAACCAATTTTACTAATTTAACTTTTCAAAACCCAATTTCGAGGACTTTGTTGCTCCTTTAACCCCCTCCCCCCTGAGAATTTTGGAATGATGAGAAAACCAAATTTCTTTGGCTTTGCTTTCGTGCGGGTTTGGTAATGTCAACAACGAACGGACAAAATTCGTGATTTGGGCTTTCTCAAATTCCCAATTTCCCTGTTGTTTTTCTCATAACCAAATGTTTTAACATTCAATAATTCAAATTTGACACCTTTGACACCAAATTTCACAAATTTTGTAACTCAGTACGCTATTTTTGCTGATTTCACACGTTTAAAGCTCCCAAATTTCGTGGTCTTAGATTTTTTTAAATCAGTTTCGCGGGTTTTGCTAATTAATAAAACGGATTTGGCTCTATAAAAATCCAAATTCCTGATTCTGGAGTATTTCAAACCTAAATTTCGTCACTTTTGGTCTTATACGCATTTATTTTCATTCTAAACATAATTTGATTATTATTATTCTTTTTATATGTCCCAGCAATTAGTTAATTAATTGAAATATAGACGACCCTTGTCTTGGGACAAGGGCTAGCTCAGTGGCAGAGCGCCTGGCGCGAAACTAGGAGGTCGTGGGTTCGAATCCCACCTTGGGAGCAATTTTTTCTCGGAACTCAAAACAAGTAAAAATAGTAAGTATTTAACTTCAATAAAGTTTAATTCTTTATTTTCAGCCTCCCCACTCCCTCGAATTCACTGCAGGGTGACTATGGTGGTGCGGTGAGGGGGGAGTAATCCCTTGAAAAAGTCCCAAGACAAGGGTCGTCTAAATTTCAATTAATTACATAATTTGATTGTTTTGACTCATTTCAACCGCAATTTCACAAATGTTGGTTATTTTACACACTAAATTTCGTCGGTTTGGCTCTTTCTGGAGTTCAGCCGTGAATTAGCGTTTCAACTAATTTTAGCCACCAAGCGAGCCATCAATGAGACTATTGTTTCCCAATTTTCGCTGCGAATTAACACTTTTTCTTAATTGTATCCGCAAATTAGCGCATTAAACTTAATTAGCCGTGCAGATTAGCGATTTTGTCCACTTTCAGTCATAAAGTTACACGTTCAAAAGCTGCAATGGGCGTTCTCTCCATTGTTCGATGTTGTAACCGCGAATAAGCGTATTTTCCACGCGTCAACGCTTCTTTTCAATTTTTTCGGCGATTTTGTTTATCATTTCAGCGATTTTTTTCACCATTTTAGCCGTGAATTACCGATTTATCTGAATTTTCCAGTGAATTCGTGTTTTTCCTGTCTCCTCAATATTCTGTGAATATTGGCAAGTTTTCTCAAATTAACCCCACAATTAGCCATTTTTCTTGATTTTAGCCGCAAATTAGCGTCTTTCCTCATTTAGCCGCGAATTCGCGACTTTTTGTCATTTTTACGATTTTTCACCGTTTTAGCGTGAGTAGTGACTTTGACTGAATTTTGCAGTGAAATATTGTTTTTTCCTGATTTCAGTTACTATTAGCGATTTTTCTCGGTTTCATCCATGAATTAGCAACTTTTCTTGCTTTTAGCTGTGAATTAACGATTTGTTTCGCTTTTAGCTATGGATTGGCGTATTTTTGGAATTTGAACCACAAACTGGCCTTCATAGAAGCTGAAAATTGTAATTTCCATACTTCTAGCTTCTAAATAGATTCTCCACTTTAGTCGTGAATACGTGATTTTTAGCCGCTATAGAGCGATTTTCCGCGATTTTAACCGTGAATTAGCACTTTTTCTTACGAATTAGCGTTTTTTTCACTTTTATTCATGAACTAGCGTTTTTTCAGTTTGAGCCACGAACTTGCGTTCTGAATGAGCTGAGAATTCATGATTTTGTAATTTTATAGGCACAAATTAGCGAGTTTTCTCAAAACCATTTGTGAATTATCGCGATTGTTCACTGATTTATTCGTGAATTATAGCGTGTTTCGTAATTTTAAACGTGAATTACCGTTTTTACACTTTATCCGCGATTTTAGAGTTTTTTTCTCAATTTTAGCCGTGAATAGTAACGTTTTACATCGCGAATTAGCTATCCATGAGTTAGAACTTATTCTCACTTCTGTCCGTTGAACAAGTTATTTTTCTGAATAATTTCAGCCGCGAATCAGCTATTTATCTCAATTTCAGCCCCAAATTAGCGTTATTTTCAATTTTGGTCCGGATTAAGTCAGGGCGAATTGCAGCGTTTTCCATTTGCACAAAAATCCGAGGGGCCCCAAACTCCAACGTTAAAAATGATAATTTACCACTTTAGGCAACGTGCGGGCGCCATTGTGAAAGGCTCAGTGGGCGACTTCCTTTGTAGGCTTTAAAATACAAGCTTCACTTACTTATTTTCGTTTTCTGTGGTATTGAAAGACACCGGTCGAGGCTATACGTACAATTATTTAAAGTTTTCGAAGGTGGAAAGCTATTTTTCATTGAATGGCCGGGAGGAGACGAAATAGCGAGGAAGCGTATTTATTGCGTTATTTAAATCAACGCAAAGAGGGACGCTTTGATGTCCAATGGTTGTGACTTTGTGAGAATGCTATCTAAATGCTTCCTCAATCCTCATCCCCCTTTATCACTAAATAGCGAGTTAATCCCTCCTGAACAGCTTGTAAGACAAGTGTTATCGAATGCGAAAAAAAAAAGAGGCTCATTGTGGTTTCGCCAGCTCTATAAACATGCCTGAAACCATCATGATTATATCTATTGAAATACCGCCACCTCTGTTGAATTGTGTAAATGGTTGGAGGAGTGCGGTACACGCCCGGTAAAGGGGGTGCCTCTTACAGGACCCAAATAAGGAGCTCTATCGCTTTTCTCCTGTCCAACTCAAACAACGCCGCGGCTTCTGCCGGTTTGCTCGAAAGATTCGAACATTCATTACGCTCCATGCATTCAATAATTATTGACTTTTCGTTTCTTTCCAATTCCATTCAAGAGTCTCCTATCTTTGGGGTAATTTGCGTAACGAAGTGTGAGAGCAGACAATTTACGAAGTTTGAAGAAGGTCCCGTTTAGCACGTTTTAGTTTCAACGACTCGGAAAAAAAAAACCTCACTTTTCTGTGTTAGTCTATGGATGCAACATCAGATTTACAGCAACAAATTTAAGAGTCAAGGGAGCGAACATCTTTTACCATTGTGCAATAATAGAAGAAAATAGGAACTATTACTTCTTATTTACAACCTTTTCATATATGAAACTATTGCGATTCCTTTTTATGTGCGACTATTATACCAAATGGAGGAATAAGTGAGAAAGAGCGTGGCAAAATTTAGTCCCGGACATTAGAGAGGAAATATACACAACTACATGAGTTTCCACGTTTCCAGAGACAAAGTTCATTAAATATATAGCGTTAAAGTTAGCCCTGGGTTAAAATAGTGCAAGTTAAAGTTTGCATTATAAACTCAATCCGCACCCCACCATACGACAGAGATGGTCGCAGAGCGCACTCTTTAGTGTACTACATACTAATACTTGTCGTGGTGTGCGCTAACGCAACGATCTAACCAGAATGAGGAGACTGGGGAAATTTGTGATGGTTAAAGAGCTGACCGTAGCCTAAACGATGTTGAGTTGTTTGGGGGGGGTGTTTCCCCTTGGGATTATCACTATGGAGTTGAAAGTTTTAAAGGGAAATTCGTCGCTCGAGGGAGGATGGGACAAGAAGTGTCTCCTAATCACTTGTGGGACTCGCAAATTACGTCGTTGTCCGCTTCTTGTCGTCATCGAACGTGCTCGAGACGCGTTCTTTTCTTGCAGCCCGATTGATAAAACTTTTACTTTAGCGCGTTGCCTATGATCAAGCAGATTAATAGTCGACATTGAATATGATACAGGTATATTTGGGGCAATTCCGCAGCATCTAGACCATCAGCTTTGGGCCGATTAAGTACGAAAATTAAAAAAAAAAAAAAAAAATAGAACAAATTAACTGTGGCAATAATAAGCGGCCTATTGAACAAAGATTTTTGACTCCCTTACCCATCATGTCACGGTTTTCAGGCAATGACCTAAATTAATCTCGCAAGCATTTCTTAACAATGAGCAATTTACTTTTGCTTTTCAGTCGTGTCAGTCATGTCTTAAGGTTGTAACCCGCAGCATTCCCTTATAACCCATTAAGCAAAGAACAACAACAGCTATACCTTAGAAAAACTCATTCAAACGAAGCTCACGAGAATTCCTTGCAATGAAGATACACAAAAACATTGCGACATGTTGGTTTAATCTTGAAAACGCCAACGTTTTAAATGAGTAACAAACATTCATGCCCTACTTGTATACCTAGTCTTTTGTATTAGGACACTGCTAAACATACAAAGGACTCTACCGAAGTTTCTTTTCTTCTTTCATTCTTTATTATCTTTTACTTTATATCACACACCCACCTTCTTCAAATGTCGTCGTAGCCATTCCCTTAAATGAAACATGTAAATATGGGAATGCAATTTCTTATGGGAAATCCCCCCCCCACTCCCTCCCGTCAACTTCCAGCTTTAAAAGATGCATCTTGACAGTCAAGTCATTGCAAAATAGCTCTCGTTTATACATAAAATTTGTGTTTGGAAGGTGAAGGAGGCGGAGAATTTGCATACGGTATGACGCATGCAAGTCAATGAGGTGGAAGCACCCTATTGTATTTGTATAAACAGAACTCGCGAACTGATGTCTTAACGTTTCCCTATAATACAATAACACGCGCGGCGATTAAAATTGTTTGCGCATCAATTTTGATTTTGGCGTTACAAAAACAAAACTAAATTTTATTTATCTTGTGTTTTGAAATAGAAGCAATTTGATATGCCGTTCAAGTTCAACATGAAAAATTACTCAATAGCGCGCACCCTGAAACGAATTATGGTCGAAAGATAAAACTTTGGGAAGAACTACATTGAAGAGGGGGGGGCAAGCATTGGCGAACGTTGAAGAAGAGAGAAGTTTCTATAGAGATTTATCAACCGCCCATCACCCCTTCTTATTCTTTGTCTAAATAATAACAGTGCACATGACACACAGGCTTTTAAAATAATGTTGCAGGAGGACAGAGGGAGAAAGAATCTGGACGTTTATTGATATCGGGAGGATGCAATGCTAAAGGCAGTGCGATAGTTATGTATTAAGGCTTGGGAGTGGGGCGAGTTGATATTTATCGGTTGAACCGGAAAACAAGTTTTACGTTCTTACTTCTGTTTTGAAAAATTTGGAGTAATCATACATTCGAGTGCAATAAATTGCTTTAATGGCTTACGGCAAGCCGTTCAGAACTGTGTATAAAATATCCACTCTCATGGAGCATGGACGTTCTTACTTCCAATGTTTCAGATCCGTACTGTAATACAATAAGAAGCTTAAAAACTATAGCTCGTGACTTGATTATTTGTTTCTGGTAGCAGGGGCGGTTACAGGGGGTGGGCAATCGGGCCGAGCCCGAAGGGCCGATGCCTGCCCCCCCCCCCTCCTCAACTATTTGACAGATCCCAGTCCTCCTGAGAAAACTGGTAGCTACAGATTAAATTTTCTCGGTAATGGTCCTATTATCCAGGAACTGGCCTATTATAGCATAGGTACAATGAGACAAATAAAACAACCTATCAAGTAGGGTTTTCTTAACACCGGGACACCCTTCAACCCATTACTTAAGACACAGGGCTGTTTTTAGCCCATTAACGCCCAAGACGTGATAGCATGCAATTATTAGAACAAAATTTGGACGGCATCCTCTATTGACCATAAATAAGCATAATTGATCGCAAATTTTAAGTTTTTTTGAGAGCAACTGGAGTTGTAAAATGTTGCGTTGACGCAACGTTGGGCGCTTGGGAAGACATGTTGTCTGCTGACGGAATAACGTTTTTAGGACTCCAAATGTTTGCATTATTGAGCGAAAAACGAAGGAATGGAGTAATACAATAATAAAAAACGTAGAACAAGCATATATTTAGTAATATTGAACTATTTCTTTTGGTGCACTGCAAAGAAAGACTAGTAAAAAATTGATTATTCGTGGAATTTTGAAAAAAAAAATCGGAGTTGAGCCAAACTTGACATTTTTTTGCACAGCCGACATCTTCTGCTGTCGTTTTTTTGAATTATGTGCCCAATATTATCAAAACGCACTTCATCTGGAAGAGCAGCTATTGATGGCCGACCGAGGTGGGTGCAGGGCTGGGCAGTAATTGAATTACATGTAATTGAATTACGTAATTCAATTACAATTAGTAATTGGTAATTTGTAATTGATAACAACACGCCATTGTAATTGGTAATTTGTATAGTTAAAAGCACTTTTTCGACGTGATCTGTAATTAACAATTACCAATTACATTTCCATCTTCAGAGCCAATATTACTTCGAAAACTCAGCGGTTACTATTTCGCGCTTTACTTGGAGCTTTTGGAGGAGTTTTTGCATGAAATTATCTGAAAAATAAGAGTTTCAAAGCAATTATGACACGAGCGATATCCTCGAGCTCCAACCATGATTGGGGTTGCCAATTTGACATTTGAGAAAAACAGTATACACAAGTTTCAAAGATCGAAACCCCAAACCAGTGGCGTACTTAGGAATTTGTCCTGGGGGGGGGGGGGGAATCAGATTGAAATCTCGAAAGGTTGAAAGGAGGCGGGTAATTTCACATTTTAGTCATCATTCCACCCAGCCAGCACACTCTTCAATCTTGACATCTTGCTGGCCTCATCATAGCCTCAAGCGCTTTTCTCAATTTTGGCCGAGTGTATCGTTCTTCTCAATTTCAGCCGCAGAATAGCGGTTTTGCCCCACCCCCTATACCATAGCCATGAATTTGCGCATTTTCTCAACTTTAGCAGCAAAGTATCGTTTTTATCCCGTGAGCAATGTTTCTAAATTAACCACGAGTTTTGGCGTTTTCCTCAATTTTTAACAGCATATTACCGATTTTTTAATTTTTTTTACCAGGGGATTAGCATTTTTCTCAGTTTCAGCTGGAAATTAACGTTTTGTTAAGTGTTTTCCTCAATATTAGCCGCAAAATAAAGGGAATTTTCACGAATTAGGATTTTTTGGTTCACCATACGCAATGCATGAGCGATTTTTCTCAGTTTACTCGCGAAATAGCGGTTTTTTCACCTATTGCCACAAATCGGCGTTTTAATTTTTCAATTTCAGCCTGAAAAGTTGCCTTCAGAATCCGCAAATTGGCGTATATTCAATTTTTGGTGCAAATAAGAATTTTTCTCAATTTCAACCGCGATTAGCGCTTTTTTAAAATTGTAGCGGCGACGTGTCGTAGCGTTTCAAACCTGTGAATTAGCAAATTTTCGCTGTAAATTGGCGATTTTTTCCACTTTTAGCCGCAAATTAGCTATTTTCTTAATTTTTAGGATTAAAATTAACCTTTCTCTTAATTTTGACCAGGCTAATTATTTTATTTTCTAAATATTACCCGCAAATTAGCGGTTTTTCACGTTTTACCGCCGCAATAGCAAAACTATATAACGAATTTTCTCAAAATCAGTCACAAATTGGCATCTGGCACAATTTTCGCTGTAAATTGGCGATTTTTTTCATTGTTAGCCGCGAATTACTGATTTTCTTCATTTTGTATCCGCGAATTAACGTTTTTCCACAACTTCATCTGCAAATTGCAAATTAGCGATTTTTCCAAATTTCAGCTGTAAAATAGTGTTTTGTGCTAATTTTGCGACCATTCAGCAGCCTATTCCCTTTTTCATACGCGAATGGGCGATTTTACGCCATTTCAGTTGTGAATTTGCCATTTATGTCCAATTTAACATGAAAGCGTCTGTTATTTGTCAATATTGTAGCGTGTTTTCTCAACTTTAACCGCGGGGTTTGCCCAAATACGACACTTTTGCGTTGACTTCCACAATTTATTCGTAGAATGGCCGCCATGTACCACGAATAAGTTATTTTTTCTTAATTTTGGTCTGGAAGTTGCATCGCGAGACCACGAGTCAGCCATTAGCGAATTAGCCAAATTAGCAAACTATGACTATCCGGGGTTCCCCGTGACAGTTCGCAGGCCGGGATGTGGGGGAAAAATTAGCCAAATTAGCAAATTTGATCCCGGACATTTCGCAACCCTACTCATGCGACGCGTTTAGCATCTTGGGGCTATGCTGTTCCTGCTTCCTATCTCAAAGATCTGTTCTGACGTTCGATTGATGGCTGGACGCACTAAAAAAATGACAGTGAACAAGAGCAAGACGCTTGGGTGTTCCCCTAATCCTGCTCATGGGTAATTGGCAATTGAAAAAGTAATTCAATTACAGTAATTGTAATTTATAATTATTCGTGGGAGTGAAAAGTAATTGGTAATTTGTAATTATTCCTCTTTTTTGAGGTAATTTGTAATTTGTAATTAATTACTCAAAAAGCTGTAATTTGCCCACCCCTGGGTGGGTGCTCGTGCTCCTGCCTTCGGGAACATCATTCGAGGTTCTTCGCCCTTCAGTTGTCGACCTGAGCTATGAATTTACAATCGCAGAGCGAAAATTAAATTGCGATATTGGTTTGCGATGTATTGTTTTTTTGTTTTTTGGCCTCAGGTGAAATGTTTTGGGTTTATGCCAATAAAAAGAAAGGCGACCCAAAACATTTCACCTGAGGCCAAAAACAAAAAACAAATACATCCGACGCAACCACCTCACGTAACATCCTAAGACAGCCTGACAAAAGACAGAAAATAACGGACTTTTTCATTGTAAACATACACACCAGGGGTGACAGTGGGGGAAAGTGAAAGGGAGGGCTTACGACGGGAGGTATAAATACAGGTGGGTGACACCAGTACCACACAGTTTCAGTTGGACTTACAGACGCTGAAGATGGCGAGCAGCCGAAACCGGTTCGTTTTTAACGCACCTCAACGAGGGAAGACAGACAACGTAGGCTCCTACGGCTACAGTTTCATGCATGCATTACCTACTAACCCTCGTAGTCTAAGCGATCACACTAACAATATCAATTTTTTCTTCATCTTTATAAAGTGGCATCTATACATCGCGAATCAGCAATTTTTTCTCAATTTCGGTCTGGTTACTTCATCGAGATACCGCGAATGAAGGCTTTTGAACAGTTTTAGCCAATAATACTATCGATGTTTCCCAACTTTTTTCAACCTGCAACAAGAGCATGTCAGTACGCCTTCTCATCTTTATCCGCTCACGGAGCTATGAAAAAAAAAAAAAACAACAAAAAACTGGGGAGCAGCGTATTCTCTCAATCACGAAGTTACCCCTAGAAGACCGCGTTTTCTTTCAATTTGAGCCTTCAGAATAGCGCTTTTGTGGGCTAAATCGATTATTCAGCTACACTCTTTGCTGATTAGTGATCACCTGCAAGCACTACATCCTGGGTCGGATGGATTGAAAATCGTCGAAAAGAGCCAATGTCACTGTCCAACTGCATGCCCAAAACTCGTTTTCACCTCGCTACAAACATGAACCTAGATCCTTAATATCCACATTTTTAGGCCCACATAGGGAGCCCGGGGCGATCCGGCCTCCTCCTCATCATTGTCTCGGTACGCTACTAATTCACGGGAAGAAGAGAGAAAAAGCGCTACTTCGTGGCTCCTTAAAGCTTCCGCGGATAAAGTACAGAAAAAGCGCTAATTCATGAATTAAATTGAGAAAAATGACTCATTAGCGGTTAAAATCCAGATAAATACGAAATCACCGCACCCTGTATACATCGTTACATACATCACATACATCAATGTATGTATACTGGGCCGATATTTTCCCAGTGCCCCGGGCTGGTCAAATCTGTGTATCCGCCACTGTCTGGTAGGTATACAATCGATAATTATTATAATTATCTTCCATCATAGCTTATTTTTATTTATATCTGACAACAAAAACTCTGGGTTTTGAAACTGATAAAGTCGTAGATTTCCTGAATGTTGCAGTTCTTTCACGACGCCGCACCGTATCTTGTCATCGCCAAAGACATGACTCTTCCGCCAACATTATCGAGGAATAAAACAAGAAGTTTATTTTTGAAACTTGAACATTTGGAACCATTACAAGGAGGGGGGAAGGAGTCTTATGAGGTATCCCAAGAGTCCAAGCAGGTCGTTTAGAAATATTCAATTAAAAAATATGTCTTTTCGAGGAAGAAAATGTGATATCTCATTATCTTATTTTAGACGAACATGACCGGTATCAGTATGGTTCCATCAAATAACGGTGAGAGTTAAAACTTTCTTTCAGTATGCCCCCGAGTCATCGTTGCATTTGAATTTTCTTTGATATTCCTTATATGTAGAATTACGTCCCCGGAGAAATGAGATTCGCCATAATCATTTATTTTCAAAATTAATACAGTTAAGGCTTAAGAGGGCCAGGGATGCATCAGAGACCCCGCAACAAGAGAACGTGATAGCGCATCAACTCACGTCAGATATAGGCGTTTTAAATCGTGCGGATAATACATTTTCACAGAAAAAGGTCAGAATCTGTGTGGTGGGAAACGAAATACCTGTTGTTGTACCGTTTTCCCAAAACTGACAATGTTTTCCCCAGAAATATTGATACTTATGTGTAGGAAAACGCCCTCCAATGAAGGGTGTCCGACTTTTTATTGTCTTGCCAGAGAGACGTCAAAAAAATGACGTTTTTGAACCCAAAACTGAGGATTTGACTCCAAAACTGAGTACCCATTTTATTCCAAAACAGACAATTTTACGAAAAAGCTGGAGTGTTACCCCAAAACTGAAGTTGTTGCGACACAAATGGCCCCTCCCTTGAAGTCGAAGTCACTTGCGCAAAAAACAAAAACAAATCATCAAAACCTTCTCCAAAGTCATCAAGGTGATTCTCTCAGAGGCCCGAGGATCAGAGGTTCTCAAGAGACGCGAAATGCCAAGTTATTTAAAGGGAAAAACTCTCGCGTATGGCCTCTCTGAGGGGAAAAATTGACGTTGAACGCCGCCGCGTCCAGAGCAAAATTTTCGCGAAAGGTCTCGCCAGGGGCAAACTTTAAGCGAAACGTCAGATTAGGTCCGTTCCATTGTTTCACGAGTGCTACACTTTTGAAGAAAATCAACTGGTTTCATTCAATTTTTCAGAATAAGTCAATGAAATCTCACACGGCTTTCTACACTAGTGTAGCACTAGCAAAACAATGGAACGGGACCTATTGTGAGGAAAAAACTCTGTCGAATAGCCGCGGCACAACGAGTAAACTTTAAACTACGCTAAATGCCCCACGGCGGGCAAAACGCAACATTCGGGAAAACACTCAGACGTGAATCGCCCCATTCAAGGCAAAATTTACGTGAAATGCCGTCAGATTTTATTTGAAATTAAAAACAATTCTTTCAATTTCACGTGGTATTTTTATTCAGCTTTATGCTCCGTACACACGAGTGACAAGTTTCACCCGATCACCGCGACCATGGAACAACAAAAGCAACCAGTGGAGCTGTACATTTCATAGAGTGTATGGAGAAGAATGGTCCCGGTGATAAGCGCAGCGATGACCATGCTCCACTTAAATCGCTCGTGTGCGCTGTGACCCGATTACGTGCCGTTAGCGCGCAATGAAAAATTCGCATCTTTAGCGGACACTGCCTAGGAGAACACCCTTGTCAAAGTTAATCCTATATTATATACTTACTGCTTTTTTGGGCCAGAACCAGTTTTTCACCATTTTAAGCTGAGTATGAGTGCCTTTTGTCAACTTTAGCCACGAATTACGCTTTTTCTCTATTTTAGCTGCAAATGAGCGCTTATCTCAATTTTTGCCGAGAAATTAAAAGAGTTTTCTCAGTTATAGCTGCGAATTATTTCTCAAATTTATGCGAGAATCACTGCTTTAACTCAATTTTATCAGTGTAATCAAGAATTTTCTCTTTTTGATCCTCGATATAGCGTTTTTAAACATTTTTGGTGCGAGTGAGCGCTTTATCCTAATTTTAATTAGTGTTTTTTCTCAATTTTAGCGGCTATTTATTTCCCTAGTTCCAGCCGCGAAGTACCTACTACTTTTATTCAATTTTATCCTCGGGGAATCAGCTACTTTTCTCAAATTGATTTTTCAATGAGTGCTTTTTGACAAACTTACCCGAATTTACGCATTTCTTCCATTTTAGCTGTGAATTTACGGAGTTTTCCTCAAACTGGCCGTGAATTATCACAATTTCTAAATGTTAGCCGTGAATTAGCGCTTTACTCAATTTCACGACGAACCCGCTGAGCGATTCATCGCTGATTTTTCTCAATTTTACTGCCTCGAATTAGCAATTTTGCTCAAGTATATGGCCATGATTTCGCGTTGTCATGGTTTTTAGCCGCGAATTCGTGATTTTGTCCCATTTTGCTAGGGATTAGCGCTTTTGCACTGCATCAACCGCATATATTAGCACTTTTACAAACTTTTTGTCACGTACTTGCCCCCAGATCAGCACACTTGCACGCTTTTTCAATTTTAGCCTCGTATTATTGGCCAAAATATTCTTATGGTTAGCGCATTTTCTCCATTTGAGTGGCGAAGTTGCCTTCAGGTTCAGATACCCTGTCGTGCTGGTTGCCCTAAAGGCCCGTTCACAAGCTCTATGTTTACGTTCTGTGGAGTCTATGCGACCAAAAAATTTAGCCTTTCGAAAAATGAAGCATTTTGATAGGTTGCATAGGCTCCACAGACGCATAGCATAGAGCTTGTGAACGGGGCCTAAGAATAGGTGTATTTTCCTTGATTTTAGAGGCAAATGAACTCATTTTCTCAATATTATCCTCGAATCAATGTTTTAAAACGGAAAATTTTAGTTAGTATTGAAAGTTAGTCGCGAAGTTGTCTTGAGAAACCGTGAACTGGCGTTTTTTCCAATAATGGCTGAGCCTGCTGAGCGATTCATCGCTGCTTTTTCTCAATATTATAGCTGGAAATTAGCGATTAATCTCGATTTTAGCCACAAATTAGCATTTTATCTGTTTTAGCCGCCAATTGGCGTTTGCCTTAATTTTAGACGTGAATGAGTGATTTTTTTGTCAATTTAAGCTGTTTATTATCGTTTTTCCACACTTCACCCGCGAATTATAGATTTTTCTTAATGCATCCGCTAATTAGTAATTTTTCTTAAATGTATCCGCTAGATCGCGATTTTTCTCAATTTTAGCTATGAATTAGCGTTTTCCCTGTTTTAGCCGCCGATCAGTTCTTCGCCGATCAAATCTGTCAAAATTATCTGCCCGTGTGTGGGCGACTGATTTTAGCCGCGTATCGACATTTTTCCTGATTTTAGCTGGGAATTGTTATTTTCTTAATTTTAGCCTTGATTTATAGCGTTTTTCCTGATTGTACCAGTGAATTGGCGTTTTCCTTAATTTCAGCCGTGAATTAGTGATATTTGTCAATTTTAGCTGTTAATTAGCGTTTTTATACGCTTTATCCGCACTAATCGTTGTTTTTTTCATAATTTATTCGCAAATTAGCCGTTTTTGTCAACATTAGCCGCGAAACAACGCTTTCAAACCAACAATTTCGGTTAGTAGCAAAGTTTAGTCAAGAAGATGCCTCGAGAAACCACGAATTGGCTTTTTTCAATATTAGATGAGCCTGCTGAGCGATTCATCGCTGCTTCCTCTCAATTTAATAGCCGCGAATTAGCAAATTTTAGTAGTGAATTTGCGTTTTTCCTAATCTTAGCTGAGAATTAGTGATTTTTTTCTACACTTTATCCGCGAATTACAGCCCTTTTTCTCGGTAATTTTTCTCTATTTCAGCCACGAATTAGCACTTTTCCCTAATCTGAGGCCACTAAAATAGAGATTTTTCTCAATTTCAACCGTGAATTTACGTGTTTTTTTTTCTTCCTCTCGCCATTCTCCTAGCCTAGCTGGTGGGCGGCAGTGCGGTTTGGCGTGATTTGTAGGAGGAAGGCTCCCATAATAGCTATGGGTCGGTCCTTTTTCAGAATTCTGCTACACCTTGTCGGAACCTTTTCGGCGCCACTGACCGCAGCATTCGCAGCCTCACATTACTAAATAATGAGCCTCATGCTAAGTGCCCAGCAAACGCACACTTTCCTGCCTGTAGGTGCACAATATTCATTGAATTCAAATGAATGGAATACTTGCATATTTCGTTTTATTCTTCTGTGCGCTGAAGGTGTGAAAGAAAGAAGCAGAAACAGAAGATTACGAAAAATAAGAAGAAAAGCATCCTCGCGCTACGTGTATACATATAAAACAAAATGATGGCTCAAGCTCCAATCGAAGAAGCTCTAGTCGGTAGTGTAAGTGTAAAGCTTCCACCGTTTTGGCGAGACCGACCATCTCTTTTGTTTGTTCAATTCGCAACCGCTCGCATTACTCGCGAAACTGTGAAATTTCTTCATGTCGTTGCAAACCTTGATGAACAAGTCGCAGTCGAGGTAGAAGACATTCTGACTTCCCCGCCAGTCACGACTCCTTACACGTCGCTCAAAGAGCAGCTCATTGCGCGACTCTCGATGTCGGCAGAGAAAAGGGTTCGGCAATTGCTCATGGAGGAAGAGCTCGGTGATCAAACCCCTTCACAATATCTTCGCAGCATTCGGTCCCTGGCTGGTCAGACGGTTGTCCAGGACAACCTCATTCGCACTTTATGGTTGCAACGCTTGCCACCGCACGTTCAAGCCATTCTGCAAGTTCAACAAAAACTCCCAATCGGCAATCTGGCCACCATCGCCGACAAAATCTTGGAGGTACAGTATTTTACCAACCCCATCGCTAACGTGGTCCAGCCGAAACAACGTCTTCTCTAGTCGACCAAATGGACACCACTCCATCGTCAAATTCAAAAACTCGATACGCAGCTCAGTGAAATCACTAATAAATCCCGGTCTCGCGAGTCTTCGAAACACCGACGCACGGTCTTCGAGCAGGTCATCATCACCCCCCTCGTCACGATATTGCTGGTACCACACCAAGTTCGGCAAACGCACTTCTATAATGCGTTCCCCCCTGCTCGTATCGTCCAAAAAACTACCCCAGCAGCCAGTAACGGCGGCAACTGACTGTAGCATTGGAAAATACCGCCTTTTCACCACTGATCGGTGCTCAAAACCGGCACTGATCGGCGTTCCTGCTTGATACGGGATCAGACTTGTGTTGTTTTCCAGCACGTCTACTCAAAATCCGTCGTCCTGCATCCTCTCTCGACCTCTACGGCGCGAATACGCCCTCTATCAACACGTACGGAACGATTTCGCTCGTACTCGACCTTAGGCTTCGACGTAACTTCCCGTTGAATTTCATTGTTGCCGACGTATCTGTCCCGATTACTGGCTCCTATTTTCTCGCTCATTTTCAACTTCTTCCAGGCTGCAACAAGCAATGCCTCGTCGACGAAACGACTGGTCTTTCCGTCGCCTGTTCAAAAACCTATCCAATCGTTCACCAGCGTCAAACCGGTTGACTGCTCACATCCATTCGCCGATTTACTAGCCCGTTTTTCCGACATCACGCGACTACCTGGACTCCCACGTGAAGTAAAACATTCGACGAAGCATTTTATAAATACAACCCCCGGTCCTCCCGTGCATTGTCGTCCTTGTCGCTTAACCGGAGAACGCTTGAATGCTGCCAAAAAATAATTCGAAGCAATGCTACAGAAGAAGGAAAAGCACGCCCTTCGAACAGTCCCTGGGTATCTCCTCTTCACATCGTGCCATTAATACTTTGAGTTATTCGCGTTTCGTGTTTAGAAAAAATATAAAAAACACCAAAAGCTTTCTTTTTTATTTTATTTCTGAAGTGGAACCAAAACCACTTCAGGGTGGCCTATTTCAGAGACCGATTTGCGCCGATTTTTTCGCACTAAGAATCGTTGTTAGCTGTTTCACTCCATAAAAAAGTAATTTCCCGGATTTCGTTACTAAAAACCTAATTTTGAGGGTTACAATCGCAGTGCTAGCCGTGGGACATAAGAGCTTCACTTCACAGCGCTGAGTTCACTTAATTCGGCGGGAGGCATGTTTTTGCCAAATTAATAGTTCACCTTACATAGGTAACGCGGATCTACCTCGCGGAGAATTTTGTTGTTCCGGGCCTTTGGGTTTCCTCAATTTTTCCGATGTTGTTGTTGTGTTGATCAGAGATTGAGAACTGTGTCTGTCTAGCGTTCTGTGTGAAGTGTGGTATTGGTAGGTGCGGGGGCTGGATGGAGACATAATGTGGCCCCCTCCTTAAGACGAAACGGGATCCGCGCCTGGCCATAATTGAGAACTCGGCCTAAAAACCTACGATTTTATCCCTAAAGTAGCGATTTTATTCATAATAACAAACGATTTTTTGGCATAGGGTGGCGTGTCAACCAAAACACAAAATTAATAGAGTATCCCATTGGCACAAAATTCTACATTTATGCATTTCAATTTCTCCCGTCCACTCTGAATTGAATTTCATGTTAATGAAGAAGACGAGAGAAAATAAAATGCCCCGTCACGTCGTTGCAAAATTGTAGGCAAGTTGTGAACGCTATTAGTTAAAATTTTACTTTTAGGGCAAAAGTCGCCCGCAGTTTGGCGGTTTTACTTTTTCGAAACTGAATATTTTACCCCCAAACTAACGATTTCGTTCTATAAACTCTCCCTATTCTCTTTAACTAACATTTTTACTCTAAAACTGGGCGGTGTCATTCCGACACCATCAGGTACCATCCAAAGGCGCTCTAATGTGCCAATTTGAGAGCATGTACGTGGCAAAATATTTGGAAAAAAGGGTTAATATTTGTGGTTAAAAACGTTAAAAAGCGCTCATTCGTGTATCGATTCGTGGTGTATAGAGGCAATTTTACGGCAAAAAAGTAAAAAAAAACCTAATGTCCTGTTTTTGGGCCAAGCCCGCGGCTTAAATAACCGAAAAATGCTATAACAAGCGTATAAAAAGGAAAAAATCGTGACAAAAATTGAGAAAAAGACCTACTTTTGCGGTGAACCTGACGGAAAAACGCTAATTTGTGGCTGTAAATGAACAAAGTCGCGGGATAAAATGCTAATTTTCAATTCAAATTTAGAAAAAGCTCCAATTCAACGCCAAAATATAGCGAGAGACTCAATTTGTGTCTAAATTGACAATACGCTATAATTCTCGTCGACTTCTGAAGACAACTTATTTCTGGCTCAAATTTGACAAAAAGCGTCAATTCATAGCTCTAGGTGAACCCCGACTATTTTGTGGCTATTTTTGGAAAATCACTAAATGACGCCTCCGAAATTGAGAGAAACGCCAATTTTAGCTTGAAAAAGTGCTAATTCGCTGCTATAACGTCGTAATAAACGTGCGCTCTCTCTCTCTCAACGTCTCTAAAATTGAGAAGAATCACTTATTTACCAGATAAAAACGCTAATTTGTGGCTCAAATTGAGAGAAATCGTTGATGTATGGCTATATTTAATACATGGAAGTACATACAGAAATGTTTAAATTTGCGTCTAAAATCGTTCTTCTGAAGGCAACATATTTGTGGCGCAAATTCTGGGATTTTTCCGGGCCGAAATTGAGAACAACGGTGATTCGCGGGTGAAATTGACAAAAAAACACTCATTCGTGGCTAAAGTACAGTAATTCGTCATTTTACCGCTTCAAATGATCATAAGTGCTAATTGGCGGATAGGATGTAGAAATATAATGCTAGTTCGTGGCTAAAATAAGGAAAAATCCATAGTTTTAAAGCTATTGGCGATTTCAGATTATTTTTGTAGCGCTAGCGTCGAGGCGCAATGGCGGAAAAGAGCCCTATCTTATCCCCACGTATGGCTAAATTGTAGGCAAGTTGTGAACGCTATTAGTTAAAATTTTACTTTTAGGGCAAAAGTCGCCCGCAGTTTGGCGGTTTTACTTTTTCGAAACTGAATATTTTACCCCCAAACTAACGATTTCGTTCTATAAACTCTCCCTATTCTATTTAACTAACATTTTTACTCTAAAACTGGGCGGTGTCATTCCGACACCATCAGGTACCATCCAAAGGCGCTCTAGTGTGCCAATTTGAGAGCATGTACGCGGCAAAATATTTGGAAAAAAAGGGTTAATATTTGTGGTTAAAAACGTTAAAAAGCGCTCATTCGTGTATCGATTCGTGGTGTATAGAGGCAATTTTACGGCAAAAAAGTAAAAAAAAAACCTAATGTCCTGTTTTTGGGCCAAGCCCGCGGCTTAAATAACCGAAAAATGCTATAACAAGCGTATAAAAAGGAAAAAATCGTGACAAAAATTGAGAAAAAGACCTACTTTTGCGGTGAACCTGACGGAAAAACGCTAATTTGCGGCTGTAAATGAACAAAATCGCGGGATAAAATGCTAATTTTCAATTCAAATTTAGAAAAAGCTCCAATTCAACGCCAAAATATAGCGAGAGACTCAATTTGTGTCTAAATTGACAATACGCTATAATTCTCGTCGACTTCTGAAGACAACTTATTTCTGGCTCAAATTTGACAAAAAGCGTCAATTCATAGCTCTAGGTGAATCCCGACTATTTTGTGGCTATTTTTGGAAAATCACTAAATGACGCCTCCGAAATTGAGAGAAACGCCAATTTTAGCTTGAAAAAGTGCTAATTCGCTGCTATAACGTCGTAATAAACGTGCGCTCTCTCTCTCTCAACGTCTCTAAAATTGAGAAGAATCACTTATTTACCAGATAAAAACGCTAATTTGTGGCTCAAATTGAGATGTATGGCTATATTTAATACATGGAAGTACATACAGAAATGTTTAAATTTGCGTCTAAAATCGTTCTTCTGAAGGCAACATATTTGTGGCGCAAATTCTGGGATTTTTCCGGGCCGAAATTGAGAACAACGGTGATTCGCGGGTGAAATAGACAAAAAAAACACTCATTCGTGGCTAAAATACAGTAATTCGTCATTTTACCGCTTCAAATGATCATAAGTGCTAATTGGCGGATAGGATGTAGAAATATAATGCTAGTTCGTGGCTAAAATAAGGGAAAATCCATAGTTTAAAGCTATAACGTCAAAATTATGTTTTTTTGTTTTTTTTTTATAATAGAGACTGCCTCACAGAATTGTCCGCCCTGGGCCCCTACAGTTGTAGGTCCGCCAGTGGGAATACTCTGACTATTTTAAACACAAAACTGACCAGTTCACGACAATATTGACGACTTCGCAAAAATACTATAATCATTTCGCCTCAATACTGACGATTTGCCCCCAATTGAGACGATATTAACACCAAAACAGACGATTTCGCGACAAAGCCGATGTTATGTCAAAACTAAATTTGACTGTTATCAGCTCAAAAGTTAAATTTTACCCCGAAACTGGTTATTTCACCATGAAAAGAAACTTTATTTCAACCGAAAAAGATGTATATTACTATAAAACTTAAGATTTTACTCAGGTAAAATCACTCCCAGCCCGAAGCAATGTTCCGGATATTTTCATCACAAAAACTGACAATTTTACCCGAAAAATTACGGTTTTTAATCTCAAAACTTACGAGATTCTAAAAAAAACTCACCCTGTAACAGGTGGTTTTACCACAAAAGAGATTATTATGTGGCTGGGCGAGGCCACAATTATCTTAAAAATATAGTAACTGACAATTCACTATGAAACTAGACCATTGATGAAAATGGCAAAACTGACAATTCGTGCCATAAAATAACCAAACCCCATTAACACTCTAAAAATGTTGATGATCAAAGTGTTTCGCTCTAAAAATGGCCAAACTGGTCATTCGTGCCCTTTGAAAAACTTTTTGCCCCTTGGAAGTGATTAAACACTGATCTCCGCCCTAAAAAATGACTAAACTGACGATCACGTTACCTTAAAATGGCAAAAACTTTACTATTCGCGCTCCAAAAATTGCCAAATCGACCATTTTGTGCCATGAAGAATGGCTGAACTGATAATTCGTGTCCTGACAATCTCCAGACTGACTAGGAAAGGCGCTATGCAACTTGAATATGGCTCAACCCTTAATAATAAATCTTCTGATTCGATAGGGATTGGTTGGAAATTTTTCGGAATTAACATTGTTGTTGTTGTTGTTGTTGTTTTTATACCCATGATATCGATTTGTTTGTGAACATTTTTGTTGTTCCACAAGAAAAAAAAAAAATCCCGCCCCTGATCATGAAGGGACAAACAAAATTAAATGAGTCAAAGCTGCTTGCTATGCATTCGATTTTGCAAAACGCCTAATGTGGTGAAAGTTGTGACTCATCGTAAATTAATTCCCTTCCCGACAGTCGGTTGGTTGGGGTGGTGGGAGGGTGCGTACAAATTGGTCAACGAGCGATCGGGGTTCTGGTCGATTGCAGATGCGGCCTTCGCGCCGCATGATGTCCGATGACGACCAAACCGGTAGGCGTGATTGTATTTACATTGGGGAAAAAAGAGAGAGAAAAATCCATTAACGGTCAATAAACTGAAATGAGGGTGAACTAAATCTAGGGCGAAAGCATCTGCTCTTTGTGGATAACGTCGGTGCGCATACCTCGGGGTAAAACTTAATATGATGATTTAATATTTCAGGGTTCTTCGATGATCAAAGACCGCGAGGAAATTCTCTTTGAAGAGAAAATAGAATGAAAGAACGTTTTTCAGCCTAAATTTTATGATCAAGGTTACATTTTTATTTATTGAGAAAATCCTTTTCCTGAAAGAAAATGTACCATGAAAGCGTCAAAGTACCGCAGAAGATAGGATTTAACCAAAAACCTTTGGGGTAACGTTAAAATATTTCTACCAGTCGAGTGCTTCAACGAAGAGGATCACAACAGAAACGTTTTTCGTCTCCCTTTTTCCTCCACCGAATCATGACTAATTGAAGAGCTCATTGACTGATGATCAGTTTCTTCAAGCTAAGAGGGAATGCCAAGAATGAGCTTATTGCGCTTTACGGGCCCCTCTGTCTTCTCGTCCAAAACATTTTACTGAAAAAGAGAAACGTAAAAGAATAGAAAAGGTTCGGAAGACTCTTATAAACATTGTGTATACTCACCTGAAGTTCTGACTTTTATGAAAAGAAAGAAAGAAAGAAAGGGAGAGAGTTGAATAAGAAAGAGGAAGAGAAGAAAGAAGAAAAAAAAAAGAAAACAGTCCCTGAATCTCTGAATGAAGGAGTGAGCGTCGGCATTTGGTGTATAATCACAAGTGACAGTCCTGAACCCAAAGGTAGTTTAAAGGACAGGTGACAAGTCAATCCCAAGTCAATCTGTTGGTAAGGCAGCGCTTGACCAAACGAGACAAGCATCTGTCGTTGATCCGAGTGGAAAAGGATACAAAAAAAAAAAAAAAAGAGAGTGAAATGATGGGTGGTCGCTGAGCAGATTGGGAACTGTACAAATTTCAATATTTCATTTCGCATGTTCTATAGGTGCTTTACCGAGGTACCCTGACCCCGTAAAAAAAAAAAAAAAAACTAATAAAAAGAGCGTGCGTGTGTGGTAAGCTTGAATACCCAGAAAGGCGTATAAAGTAAATGTTGCATAGACAATCGATGATCGAAACGGTAATTTTATGCACCCATGGGCGTAGCCAGAGGGGGGCAGGGGTAGGCAGCTGCCCTCCCCTAGACTCGAAAGCGCAGATTTAGTGGGGCAGCTGCCCACCACTATAGATACGTTCTGAAAGTATGAATCCTTCAGGATAACCATATTTTGTTTCGTCAGCGCCCACATTAAAAAAAATGTCGAGGATTTCGCAAGGCTGACATCCCAATTTGGCGGTTTTTGCGCCCTAAAATACCGTATTCGCAGATCTGACACAAGTGAAAAGCCAATTTTTCAGATTTTACTTCTCTAAACAAAAACGCTGCAAAATTTTGCACATGGGTTTATTATTCGTGAATGTATGCCAAATCTTGCTGCCAAAAGCTTCAAATTACGTGAAAATCGACACCCCACTCCCCTATGATATCAAAACCATTGAAAATTCCCATTTTGGTCCCGCTTTTAATTGATCCGGGAGTTAGTTGATCCCAACTAGATCCCAAATGGACTCTAATCACAATTTTTGAAATAACCCGCATTTCGGGATAAAATGTTCATTTCTGAGGTTAAACCCTAAAATTTGGTATAAAACTGCTTCTTTGAATCCTCTGAAATTGGATTTTTGAATGCGCAGAAACCGTGAAATTGAATAAAAGCGCTAACTCATTGCTATAAGTGAATACATCGCCCATTAGCTGCTAAACTGGAGAAACAATGCTAATCCGCAGCTAAAGTTGAGAAAAACCGCTAATTCAGTGCTCAAAATGAAAAACAGCACAAATTTGCTGCTATTGGAAAAAAAAGCTCATTTGGTGCTAAAAAGAAGAATGCGCTAATTTACGGCTAAAATGGAGGAAAAGAGCTAATTCGTCGCTAATTGTGAATACGTCGCTAATTCGTTTCTAAAAACTATAAAAATTGCTAATTGGCGGCTTAAATTGTGAAAATGGCTTAGGTGGCTTTCGAAATGGATGAAAAGCGCTAATTCGTGGTTAAATGTAGAAAACTGCTAATTCACTGCTAAAATAGAGAAACTACGCTAATTAAGGCTAAAATAAGAAAAAGTGCTAATCCGACGCTATGTTATGTGAATACATCACTACTGCGCTCTAAACTTTTAATTCACTGCTAAAATAAGAAAAAAAAATCGGTAATACGCATCACATAAAATTCACAGCAAAAATTGAGAAAAACTGCCCATTGTATTTCGAAATTGAGAGAACGCCAATCCGCAATTTCCGGGGGCAATTTGATGGCTGAAATTGAGAAAAATAGCGCCAATTCGTTGGTGTATGTTGGTATACATCGCCAAGTCGCTGAAAAAATTGGAGAAAAGGCGCTAATTCGCAGCTAATATTAAGAAAAATCACTGATTAGCGGCTAAATTGGAGGGGAACGCTAATTCGCGGGTAAATGTGAGTACGTCCCTGATAATTCACTGCTCAAATTGTGAAACAGCGCTGGGGATGGAGAAATTGCGTTCAAATTGTAAAAAAAAAAGTGCTAATTTGCTGTTAAAATGGAGAGAAAGCGCTAAATCATAGCTAAAATAATAAAGCGACGCTAATTTGCTGTTAATCTTAAGAGCAAGCACTAATTTGTAGATAAAAATGTGAAGACATCGCTAATTCGCACTGCTTAAGCTGAGGAAAAGCGCTAATTCGTGTTTAAATGGGAAGTCATCGCCGAAAAAAAATGGTAATTCATACGTGAATACATGGCTAATCCTCTTCTAAAATGAAAAAAGCGCTCATTATAGATGCTAAAATGAAGAAAGTGCGCTAATTCACGGCTGAAATTGAAAAAATGTTTCAATTCGTCGCTATATGTGAATACGTCGTCGCTGATCCGCTTCCAAAATGAATAAAAAGTGCTATTTTACTGCGAAAATGGAAAACATGGCTAATCCACATCTAAAACTGGGGAGAAGCGCTAATTCAAAGAAAAAGTTAAGAAAAACTGTCCATTAAATGGTAAAATTCGCCACTTCAGGGGTAAAATCTACAGTTTTTTAAAATGCAGATTGGTGAGGGCCGGTGTGTCCATGGGGCTAGGGCATTGCGCTCCAGTGGCCTGGCACCCATGGGCACTGCGGTCGCTGATTTGATTCCTGCTCGTGGTCATCTGCCAGCATCTGGGTTTTTGAGGTCCTATACACTTCGGGGTTAGAAAGGCGCCAGGCAAAATGGCGAAAGCCTCCGCCTGGGTCTTTCCTGTAACACTGCAAGGTACTACAATCCCGAAAAATTCAAAAGTGCAGACTGGTCCGTTATTTTGGTAAGATCATTTGCTTTTTATTCAGTTTGGGTTAAATCCGCCAGTTTTAGAGAGAAATCATCAATTTTGGGGCGAAGCCTTGGGTTTTCAAAACGCCAGTCGTGCTGTGAAGTCTATAATTTAGGGGTAACACTTCGGCTTTGGCGTGAAATCGTCGATTTTAAAGTAAAACATTCAGTTGTAGAGTGAAATCTTTAGTTTTGGGTTAAAAACCGTCAGTTTTAAATTGAAAATCGTTTGTTTTTTACGCCTCTCAGAGAAGACGTTGATGAAGAGTCGGACACCCGGTATTGAGTGTGCCAATCCTTTCCCACGAGCAGGGGCGGGCAAGATACTTGAGTATTTAAAGTACTTTGTATTTTAAATACAAAATACGTATTTCACTCAACGAAAATACAAATACAAATACTTTAATTTAAACGTTCTTTAGTTTCCACTTCTTCGCCACCATTCACCAGTATAACCTAACTTAGTGACACCATATTTGGCACAAAAACCCGGTGTAATAACAGCCTTCGACTGACATTTTCATTTTTGTAAAAAGTGGAGAGGGAAGGGTAGTCATGGTGGGAGGTGGAAGTTCCGAATTCCTTGTTAGCACAACTGCCGCAAAAATTATGCTAGCGGATGGAAACTTTGAACAAAAATGGATCATACAGAGCCATAGCCTACAAGTACACAAAGCTGTACAAGTAAACAAAACTCGTGGCAATTATTGCGAAAAACAACGCTAATTCGAGTTTAAACTGGACTAAAATGGCAAATTCACAACTCAAATTGCGAAAAATCGCCTATAAATAATAAAAAAAAAAAGAGAATAGATAATGTGCTAATTCGCTGCAAAATTATCAGAGAACGCTATTTCACAGCTGAAATGAAGAAAAATCAATGATTCGCGGCTGAAATTGAGAAAACGAAAATCTGGATAGCTTCTGAAAGATTCGAGGCTCAAACTGAGAAACAGCGCTAATCCGTAGAAAAAAACTGCTCACGCGGGCTAAAATCCAGAAAAACTGCGCGGCTAGAATTGACAAAAATATTAATTAGCGGGGCCAACATTAAGGAAAACACTAATTTTCAACTCAAACTGAGAAAAAAGTGCTAGTTGGCTGCTAAAAAATGGCTAAACTGCAGCTGAAAATGAGGAAAACGCCAAATCGTGGTTAAAATGGAGGAAAATCGCCAAACAAACAAAAGAATCCCTACTGCACTGCTAAAAATGATTGAAAGCGCTAACCCGTGGCCAAAATTGGTTAAAGTTGTAGCGTGCCAACAGCTAACAAACCTCAATTTTAATTTTTAAAAATAACAAATATTATGTTTAAAAAACAACGATAAGTCAGTTTGATCGCGAGTTCGTATTTTCCCAATTTTTCATTGTCGTTATAAAAAAGATCTCTAAATTTTTCGTTGGCCGTTATTTTGTATACCGAAGAGAGCGCGACCCACAAAGTCACTAAACCTTGAAAAATTGACAAAACGCAAATGCGTGGCTTCTGTTCGAGGCTAAAACTAAACAATAAACGCTAATCCATACCAAAAATTGAAGGAAAAATGCCAACGTGGGACTGATGTGTAAAAAAACGCTGCGAATTATCGAACAATGCCTTATTATTTGGACTGTGGGTTTACTGTTCATGGATGTAGTCAAATCCGGCTTGAAATTACATGAAAATCGACACCCCACACCCCTATGACCCCAAATCATTTGAAAATCCCCATTTTGGACCCGCTTTTGGCCCATAAAACCCAAGGAGGTTATTTGATCAAACTGATCAGATGTTAGAACCAACTAGACCCCAAATGGAGTCTATGTGCGAAAGAACGAGTTTTTTCGAGCAATCCTAGGGCAAGATATGGCCCGGACGGCGGACGGACATTTTTTTTTTATTGCAGAATTGGATTCTACGCACTTTGAAACGTAAAACTACAAATTTTGAGGGGGGGTCAAAAAAATTTTGTTGCGATACGATTACAAAGACTTATTATTGAGAAATAATAAGCCAAAAAACGGCTAATATTGAAAAATTAACTATAATTAGCCTGTCATAAATAAATGAAAACTCTCGTTTTCAGCTCAAATTGGGAAAAAGTGTTATTCCCGGCTAAAATTTGAGGAAATCACGAATTCGTGGCTGAAAAATTAAGGTAATTTGCAAATTCACAGATTAGAAACGCTTCAAAGCAGCTAAAGTTGAAAAAAAACGCGAATTTACGGCTAAAATTGAGGAAAATAATCGCGGATAAAGTGTATTGGAATTTCTAATTCCGCCTTCTGACAACAACTTTTTGGCTAAAATTGAGGTAAACGGCAAATTCATGGTTATAAGTAAAAGAAAAAAAACTAATTCACGGCTAGAACTGAGATGAAGCCCTATTCTACCTATAATTAAAATTGAAAAAAATTACTAGTACGGTGCCAATTTGCGGCTAATATAGAGAAAATCAGTAATTATTCTGGCTAGAATAAAGAGAAAAGTTAATTTTCAGCCTAAATTGAAACAAAAAGTGCTAATTCACTGTCAAAAATGGAGGAATTGCCGATTTGCAACAAAAATATCGGAAAACGCCAATTCGAGGCTAAAATGAACAAAATTCGCTAATACACGGGCTAGAAATAGCTACTGCACTGCTAAAATTACGAAAAAGCGCTAATTTACAGCTAAAATTGAGACGAATTTAAATTTGCGTCAAAAATCGGAAATTCTTTAATTCGCGGCTTCCTCGGGATACTTTGAGGCTAAAATTTAGAAAAAGCGCTAATTTATGGCTATGAGTGAAAAACTCGCAAATTTTCGGCTAAAACTGAGACGATATCACTATTCCGCAGTGTATGGTTACGGTGAACAAAAAATGCTAATTTGTGGTAAACATTTCGAGAATTTTACGGCTAATATTGAGTAATTCTCAGCTCATACTGAGTAAACCGCTAGAAAAAATCGCTAATTTGCAGCTAAAATTGTGGAAAAGGCCAACTCGAGGAAAGTTGAAGAAACATCGCTAATTCACAGGATACCAAATCTACTTGGCTGCTAAATTTTGGGAAAAGAGCATATTTATGTCTTTATGCTGGGGGGGGGGGATTACCCCGCTAATCAGTTGCTAATTTGCGGCGAAAAGCGCTAATTTGCTGTTAAAGTTGACAAGAAGCACTCATTCGCGGCTAAAATGGAGGAATTTGCAGTTTAAACTTGGCATAAGCGCTGTTTAGCGGATAGACTGTGGAAATAGCGGTAATTTGCCTACAATATTTGGAAAAGGCCATGGCTAAAATTAGGAAAAGGCGTTAGAGGTTGCCATTAGAGGTTTTATGTATAGTTAGAGACTTTTAGGGGCCTCTTGAAGATTTCCGCCCGGGCCCCGATATAGGTCCACCAGTGACCTCACCTCCTTTTCAGCTCACGATCCACCAGTGCTCGCCGGTTCGGTACTAAATACTTCGTGACAACTTGCCTACTTTTCTTTGCGCATCGCGGCGCGGCGCCATTTCGCGCTGCTACATTTTGTCAACTTGTCTATTGAAGGACCTGATATTTTTGAATTATTTATTTTTCGTGTTTTTCGCACTATCTGCCGTCGAAATCGAATTTTTGAAAAGTATTTTAAATTGTATTTGTATTTTATTCAAAATACAATTCAAAAAGTATTTGTATTTCAGTATTTAAAATACATTTTTGAGAGTATTTTGGGCTTTGGATTTAAAATACATTTTCAAAGTATTTTGCTCACCCCTGCCTACGAGTATCGATTTAGAGGGAAAACATTGTCAGTTTTTGGACAGAAAATTAGGATTGGAAGTCTAAAGGCGATATTTCCTAACGTAAATGTTAGTTTTTGGTGTATTACGACCCTTTTTGTGTAAAACTTATTTTCCGGGGATGAATTTGGCGAATTAATGCGACTTCTCCTGAAACCCTTTTCTTTACATGGGAACTTGAGTACCCATGGTTTTCTGACGTAGATAGTGTTGTTATAACACGATTTACAGTGTTGAAACGCACTTCTTAAGTTCGTCATGGGCCTTTACTATAATGTTGGCAACACTGGCCTTTCAAAGTTTGAGCGCGGAAATGAGATATATGTAGTCGTCGTTAGTGTCACATGGTGGAGTCGAAGCCAGCCTGAGGAGACCTCACTGGTAAGTTTATATCTTGAAATCATTCATTTATTTTAATTTTTGAAGGTTTTTGATGAATGCAATATAATATTTAGACGTTGTTTTAATGAATCGTGAAATAATAAGTTGGAATACGATCATTTCACAAGGCTATACGTCGATTTGAAAACATGGGAACCTCGGTTCCCGAAACCAGTATTCGTAGAAATGCATGATGGGAACTATGGTTCACAGCAACAGTTTTCTTCACTTAACAATGTGAACTGCAGTTCCCACGACAGGTTTTATATTACCCTATCCAATTCATAATTTGGCCTAATAAAATACTTATTGGCAATATAGTTATTTGTAGCCATATCAAAAAAAGTAATTAGCTAAGCTGTCATCAAGTTTTTGTCTAGACTTACATCAAGAAACGCTTCAAGACAAGGGCCGAAAAGATAATGTCTCTCGTCCCTAAGCCAGGCGCTGGGTCTGATGATGAGTGCCAGAGGAAAGAATCATCAGAAGACGAGAATGAACTGTACATTCAGGAGAGTTACGCAACCGAAGAATGGACGGAGGAACAACTGGAAGCAGGTATCCAGGACCTATTTTCTTGCATCATTGCGGATGAGTATGAATCTGATGTCGAATCTCCAAAAGGTAGGTGTTAGTTAGCACAAATATAAGACCATTCGTAACACGAGCCAATTTTTTGAAGGGAGTGGTGTCTGCTACCCAACCGAAAATGACGCAAGAAACAACCTAGAATCTTCTATGCTTGAAAAAACAAAGAATAGGACCCAGGAAGCTAGCGTCCCCGAAAACACTAAGAAAGACCCTCAGAAGACTAAAACTTCTAAGTCTGTGCAACAGAAATTCAAGCCCCTTGTCCTGAAGTGGGAAAAGTCAAAATTTCGCCATAAAGTCACAAATCGTCTTTCTCCGCCCAAAGGAGAATGCTTACTTTCGCGCACACCTTTGTCTTATTTTTATTCCTTTTTTGATGACGCCTGCATTGACCACATCGTCTACTATTCAAACTTGTACTACATGCAGCAAACTGGAGGGCAGTTAAATTTGACTCGGGATCTGGTCAAGAAATTCGTAGGAATTCTCCTGTTGATGGGAATAGTTCATCTTCCTGCAGTTACGGACTATTGGAGCATCCGTTTCAAGTACGAGAAGATTGCCAGTCTTATGTCCTACCGAACATTCGTCAAAATTAAACGCTACATTCATTTCGCCGATAATTCGATGCCAAACAGCACCCGACTTCATGATCCCTTCTTCAAAATTAAGCCCATTGCAGAACTTATCCGGAAAAACTGTTTGTCGACGACTCCCGAGCATTGCTACAGTGTCGATGAGATGATGGTGCCGTACAAAGGGGCTAAAGCTGGTTCCAACAAGCAATATATGCCAAAAAAACCATGTAAGTGGGGGTTTAAAATGTTCGTCCGGAGCGGTGTATCCGGTATTGTCTATGACTTCTACTTTTACTCTGGGAATTCAACGTTTTCCAGTGTCGAGTTCTCGAATGAAGAAATGGCTTTCCCATTTTCGTCACAGTGCGTACTTGCGCTTTGCAAGTCCATTGAAAATCCAGCTTTAAACACCGTATACTTTGACAATTTCTTCACCAGTCCGGAATTGATGGTTCACCTTAGAAAACAATTCGGCATTCTCTCCGTTGGAACAATAAGGAGGAACAGAACATGAAACATATCCTCAGAAAAAGACGTGATGAAAAAAGACAGACAGTTTGCTCCGACAACAAAAATAAAATTACAATTACTCAATGGCTAGATACAAAACCAGTGTTACTAGCAAGCACCTACGTTTCTGTGGAACCATTAGGAAAAATCAAAAGGTACTCGAGGACAGACCGAAAACACATTGAGGTTCCATACCCCAAGATAATTGAAGAATACAATGACCACATGGGTGGAGTCGACCTATCGGATATGCTGATGTCACTTTATCGGACACCAATGAAAAGCCATCGCTGGTATCTCGGGATTTTCGGCCAACTTCTTGACATTTGCGTTAATAACGCGTGGCTAAACTATCGGAGAGACGTTCGAGCGAAGCAAGAAGATGAAGAAAAAAATAAAAAAAAGGAGAAAGAAATCAAATGAAAATTGTGAAGTCGAGGTATTAGCAACCAAGCTGCATGACCCAAGACAAAAAAATACGCAACAGAAACCAAAGAAAATGGAGCCCAGCACTAGTGAGCTCACGAAAAATGCATCGGACGTATCTGAATACGAAAAATTACCGGGTGTGATTGAACCTCAACTTGAAGAAGAAAACTTGATGGACTTGAATGCAGTACCTGAACGTGAAAAAAAGGATAAAAAAAAGACTTAACAACGAAAACGAAAAATGCACGAAGAGAAAATAACGGTCCTGGCCCTTAAACACTTCAGAGCTGTGACCGTTATAAACGCACACATTTAAAATTCGCGGTGATAGTTTCACCCCTCACCGCATCACCCAATTCTTTATTAGAATTATAAATAATTAGAAAAATAACGAAGGCCGTGAAGAAGGAGGAAGAGGAGAAAAAAGCCCCGCGGATCGCCAGACACTCCCGCCGCAGGTCTCCGCCAAGAAGAAAGGGGCCAAGCCGAAGAAAAGAGCCCGCGTCCCTGGAAGAAAAAAGGAAATCAATCTGTTCCCAAATTTAATATTATCCCCAAAATACCAAATACAAACTTGGTTGTGGCATTTCCCCCTTTTTCCCTTCACCAGAGAACCTCGGACGACATCTACACGTAATCAATCGCCGGTTGGGCGCGCCTCGATGGTGTAATGGATACAAGGCTCGCTTCGCAACCCAGCGGGCCTGGGTTCGAATCCAGCCATTGCCCATTACACTATAAGGCTGCGGCGAGCTGTGACACGGCACACTCGGCTTCGTGTGGGCGTTCCCGGCGATGTGCGTTCAACAAACCGCGCACCGACCGAAACGCCCGCGTAGTACGGGTGTGAAGTGCACAGTTGATCTGGGTATGGCGTAGGAGCCCAAGTGAGGCTTAGGCGCCTGCCGGGTTCAAAGCCCGGCGCCCCCGACAAAAAAAAAAAAAAAAAATCGCCGGTTGGCCAACCTAAAGATTTATTTACATTTTTGTTGACAATTAGTTAGGTTGGTACAGATCTCGGGGGGAGCCAATCAGACGTGCCCCCTTCGAAGCTTTGCACCCCCCGCCTTGAGTGAGCACCCACTGCACTAGTCTTTATTACTTAGATTAATAAATTGTTACCTATTATTTTAATATTGGTGCGTGCAATGAAACTTATTTTTTTCTGTCCGAATATATAAATTCAACTTGATACCAAAAACACGACGTTTACTCCCTAATCCTTCAAAAAAATTGAAAATTTCAGCTTGGGTCGAATTCGACCCAACCTTACGGTTAATGCGCTGAGGCGACACCTTACGGTTAGAGGGTTAACGAGTAAAATGCGTATTGATCATCACCGTATTGACATGGCGCTGCGGATAAAACTTTAAAAGTGCGGTCGATAAGTTGTTACGGGAAAGTGAACAGCATTATTTCATTATGGATAGCATTAAAACCATCTCCGAGCTGTGCATGACGGGAGACGTGGCAGCGAACTTTAAACTGTGGAGACAAAGGTTCGAAATTTACCTGTCGGCGTCAGGATTGAGAGACAGACTGGTGAAAAAGAAGATTGTTGAAAGGCAATTAGTCGATATTCTTCTTCACTGTATTGGAGAGGAGCCTCTCACAATTTTCAATACCTTCGAATTCGAGAATCCGGAGGACAAAGATTCACTCGAAGTCATACTGACAAAGTTTCAGAATCATTTCGTTCCTTTGTCAAATGAAACGGTGAGCCGGTATCATTTTTTTACCCGAAGGCAAAGGAGCGGAGAAACTATCGAGTCATTCGTCACGGACTTGAAGAAACTTGCGGGTGACTGCGCGTTCGGCGAGTTGAGGGACAGTTTGATTAGAGATGTCATCGTTATTGGCGTGCTTGACCCAGAATTAAGGGATCGTCTGTTGAGAGAACCGTCACTCAAACTGAATTCTGCTTTACGTTTGGCTACAGCTGCAGAGCTCGCTAAAAAACAGGCAGCAGAGCTTACCAGCGATAATTTCGAGCATCGGGTTAACGCCATAAATCGGTCTTCCTCCAGGCCTGTTACACGGGGATCCTACAACGTTACTCAGAGACCCTGCCGTAATTGCGGGTCCATCCACGCATACCGGCAATGCCCTGCTTTTAAACAACAGTGCCACAACTGTTCAAAGTTGAACCACTTCGCTAAGATGTGCCGACAGAAAAAATCGGTAGCTGCGCTTACGGCGCTCACGACCAATCCACGAGAGGAGCAAGAGGCACAAGTTTTGGGAAGTATCCACCTCAAAACCAACAAAATGACGCCCGAAGACGACGAGAGATTTTTCATCGGCAGCATTTGCGAATCAGATAAAGATTGGTATGAATATTTGCGTATTAATGGGAATTGTTACAAGTTTAAGATTGATACGGGGGCCCAATGTGACATAATAAATTACGAAACAGCTCGTAAACTTAGAATAACCCTTGATAAAACTGCGGTAAAGTTAAATAATTACAACGGGACCCCCATAGACGTAATGGGAAAAGTAACACTTGCATGCTCTTTCAAAAATAATGATTTTGATATTGTTTTCTTTGTCGTCGATAGTAAGGCACCATGCATTCTGGGCCTGAGGTCAATTAAGCGGTTGGGCCTCATTTCCCCAATAGTTGAGCACAAAGTCTCGGTGGTGGTAAATGATTCCTTTCGAGATTCAATATATTTAAGTTCGAACATGTTTTTTCAAAATTGGGTTCAGTGGGACAGCCCTACAAAATAAAGCTTAAAACGGATAGTGTGCCCGTTGTGGAGCATCCGCGGAAAATTCCATTTAAACTAGAAGAATCTGTCAAGCAGGAATTGGACAGGATGGTCCATCTAAAAATAATTAAGAAAGTTACTGAGCCCGCAGAATGGGTTTCCTCCATGGTCATAGTCCAGAAACCGAATAAATCCGTACGACTCTGCTTGGATCCCCAAAATTTAAATAAATGCATTCTGCGAGAACATTATAAATTGCCCGTTTTTGAGGAGTTAGTTGCAGATTTAGCAGGTGCCAAGTATTTTTCGGTGCTAGATGCAAATAATGGGTTCTACCAGATTCCTTTGCACGAACAAAGTCAGCCCCTTACGACGTTCAACGCTGGTAAATTTTGTCGTTTTTACTACCTAAAATTACCGTTCGGGATCAATTCAGCCCCAGAGGTTTTTCACAGAGTATTTTCAAGTATATTTCAAGACCTGCCAGGTACAAGATGCTATTTGGACGACATACTAGTTTGGGGAACAACTGAAACCGAGCACGACAACCGGCTTATGGCGGCTTTGGCCCGTGCTAGTGGTGCTGGAGTTAGTCTAAATTTTCAAAAGTGCAAATTCAAACTAACACAAGTCAAATACGTTGGTCATATCCTGACCCATGAAGGGGTCAAACCAGATCCGTCAATAATAAAGGCAATACATGAAGTGACCAAACCAAAAAGTAAGAGAGAAGTGCAGACACTTTTAGGTATGATTACCTACGTCTGTAAATTTATCCCTAATCTATCGGATAACACAAAAAATATACGGACACTTCTTAAAGATAACATGGAATTCGTTTGGACCCACTCTCACGACTTTGAATTCCAAACACTTAAAAATACACTGACGTCACAGCCAGTTTTAGGTTACTATGACCCGAAAAAAACTGTAGTTGTATCTGTTGATAGTAGCAGTACAGGTCTAGGGGCCGCCCTCCTTCAGGAAAACTTACCAATCGCCTACGCATCAAAAGCTCTGTCAGAAACACAGTGCCGGTGGGCTCAAATTGAAAAAGAGCTCCTTGCATGCGTTTTTGGCTGCGAAAAATTCCGCCAATATATTTATGGCTCTCCTACTGTCGTTGAGACTGACCACAAACCTCTAGAGGCTATTTTCCGAAAGCCCATGAGCGACACACCCTTGCGTTTGCAACGCCTGAGATTACGACTTCAAGGTTATGACGTAACCATACAATATAAGCCCGGTAAAGAACTTTTACTGGCTGACGCTCTGTCACGTCATCATCCTCCGATCAAAACACAGGAAGATGATTTCGACAAAAGTATGGACTTACACGTGTTTGCTGTGGTGCAAAATTTGAACTTTTCCGATGATAAACTGGAGCTGTTCAAGAAAGAAACAAAGAAGGACACAGATTTACAACAAATCCTGCACTATGTACAAACTGGCTGGCCGTCAAAACATGAAGTGCCATTAAACATCAGGTATTACTATTCTATCCAAAACGAATTGTTCGAGGCGGAAGGCTTGTTATTCAAAAACCTGTCAGTAGTCGTCCCGCAGTCTCTACGGAGAGAAATGCTTGATCTTCTCCACTATAGCCATCTGGGTATAGATAAGTGTAAAAGAAGAGCTCGGAACCTCATATTTTGGCCATTCATTAACAAAGATATAATTGAATTTGTAGAGCAATGTAAAACTTGCTTAAAATACAAAAAGAACCATTCAAAGGAACCGTTGCTACTGCGTCCTGTCCCCGATGCACCGTGGTCCACCATAGGTGCTGATGTCTTCTTTTACAAGGGGAATAATTACCTACTAGTCGTTGATTATTTCAGTAAATATATTGAAGTGGTCCCCTTGAGAGATTTAAGTGCTGACTCGATAATTGTTGCCCTCAAGTCACTTTTTGCGCGATTCGGGGTTCCAGACCTACTGTATTACCAGTCAAAATCGCAGTTCACCAATTTTAAATTTGCCAACTTTAAACAGCAATGGGGTTTTCGTCACATTTGTTCTTCGCCATATTTTGCGCAATCGAACGGAATGGTTGAAAGGCATATACAAATCTTTAAGACACTATTATATAAAGCTGATTATGACAAAAAAGACCCGTATATGGCCCTTTTAGAGTACAGAAATACTCCCATTGACGACAATATACAATCACCTAGCCAGATCATGTTTGGGCGACAAGTTAAGGGGTTACTAATTACAAGGGCTGATACTTCAGTTCAAGACTACAGTAAAATCAGGGACAGTTTGGTAAACAAATTTGAAACTTACAAACGCTGTCACGACAAAAGGCACAGCCGACAATTACAAGGTTTTAAGCCATTAGAAAATGTCCTAGTGCGTGACCCAGTGCATCAAATGGTACCAGCGACGATCGTTCGAGAGGCTGACAAACCCCGCTCGTATGTGGTAGAAATGCCAACAGGGAACCAAGTGGAGCGCAAATAGTTTCTTTAAAAATCCTGCTTCCGGGAGTGCTCCACAGCCGACACGCCAAAATAATCCTCCATGCAATAGGGAAACAGTTCCTAATATCAATGCAAACTTTAGATATGCGGTCACAGATGAAGTTACCCACAATGACCATTATACCACTTCAAGAGGTCGCACTGTGAAAATGCCAGCCTATTTACGTGACTTTCAAAAATAATAAGGATAAATACCGCCGCATGACCTTACTCTCAAGTAATCTTGTATTGATTCTAGTAGTTATTATGTTAACATTATAAGTATTTCGTTTGTTGTCATTTTTATCGCTTAGTTGTTTCAAGTAATTTTTTCGCTCTCTCATTCCTACAGATACAGGAGAGGAAATCATGCTTAAGTGATGTAGGATTACAACATTATGTCGCTATTACGTTTGTACACTATTACGTTTGCTTCTAACTAAGTTAAGTTTTGTCTTTGTTCTTGCCGTTCTGAATATGACATATTTTCTAAATTTCATCATCTGAAAAGGGGGGATGTCAGGGGTTAGCAATACGATGGCTCTACGTAGTCAAGGAGGCTTGTGAAGGTTGCTCCCGTGTGGGGAGGCAGAGATAAACAGACAAGACAATAAAGTACAAAACGTGAACTCGGACTTGCTTAATTAACGAGTAAAATGAGTATTGATCATCACCGTATTGACAGCCATCGCTGGTATCTCGGGATTTTCGGCCAACTTCTTGACATTTGCGTTAATAACGCGTGGCTAAACTATCGGAGAGACGTTCGAGCGAAGCAAGAAGATGAAGAAAAAAATAAAAAAAGGAGAAAGAAATCAAATGAAAATTGTGAAGTCGAGGTATTGGCAACCAAGCTGCATGACCCAAGACAAAAAAATATGCAACAGAAACCAAAGAAAATGGAGCCCAGCATTAGTGAGCTCACGAAAAATGCATCGGACGTATCTGAATACGAAAAATTATTGGGTGTGATTGAACCTCAACTTGAAGAAGAAAACTTGATGGACTTGAATGCAGTACCTGAACGTGAAAAAAATGATAAAAAAAAGACTTGCACGAAGAGAAAATAACGGTCCTGGCCCTTAAACACTTCAGAGCAGCTGTAGCAGACCAATTGATCAGGTACTCTGGTTCCTCCAGCAGTGGGAGACATGCTAGAGCTAACTCACGAAGAAACACTCCAAAAGATTCCCCCAGAGAAACTCCGACAGTAGGAGACCAGCCATCACAAAAAATGCATCTCCCAGTGTGCACGACAAAAGGTCGCTGCAGGTTCTGCAAAGAAAACAAAACAATAATGATGTGCCAAACTTGTGAAAAACGTTTTTGCATTGTTCCTTCTAGAAATTGTTTTGTCAAGTACCACTCACGTTGAATTTTGTGATTTTTTCCAAGTTCACTTTAATTGTTTTAATACTTTTTTTAATCACGTTTTTAGTCATATCATTAGTCATTTTCAAGTAATTTTGAGAAGGAATATCCTTATTCTCTTCTTTTGAAAATTACACTAGTCATGTTGAATTTTGTGATTTTTTTCTTTCAAAATTTTACGACATTTTGAAACGAAATACTTTTATTACAAGGCTGACATATTTAACAATTTGTTTTAAATTTGGATGCTCGGATTTCCTTTCCTATACTTGTACTTGTTTTATTCACTAGCTAGAACTGGTCACGGGAACTTCGGTTGACGCAAGTAATTCAAAGGAAACTAGTCGTGGGAACTACAGTTCACCCAACCATTTCAACTGAAAATGGTCTATGTGATCCTTAGTTCCCGTTTCACATATGCTCGGTTGTAGCATACGGAATGCGAACAAATGCAAATTGCCATACTAAATCATCAATAGAGAGTAGGGATGCAACTATGAGTAATTTTTTTATTTGGAAAAAAAAATTATTTCTAAAAGTGAAGATTTTAGGGTTAACAACTACCAGTTCTTTTGCTGGGGTCTCTGCCCATCCCTGGATTAAGGGCTGGCTACGCCCCTGTATGCACCTCCCCCTGCCCGCAACTTCATCAATTTGAAATGTTGGAGGAACTGCTTGCCACAGTGATAAATAAACCTGAAAAGCCGCCTATACGGTATACGAATGTGTCTCAAAACAATTAGAGATGTTCTCGCCGATCTGAAAAAGATAACAAAGAGGGTCAGGATTATTTTCTCAATGCCTTCCCTGCTTTTTTCCTTCGCCCCCCCCCCCTCAACAGCATTTTATTTTTATTTTCTGTGAAATCTTAACGTCACCTAATTGGACATTTAGTCTAATTTATGTACAGAGTCACCAAGAACTCCTTGGCTAACTATACACAAAGGGAATTGGAGGCTCCTTCACATAATTTACAGGGTTATGGCGTACCGCGAGATACACGAGCTCGAGATTGAAAAATGAAGGGGTGGACTTGGCGTCGTTTCGCATTCAGAAAATGTTTGTTATTGGCCGGAGCTATTAAGAATTCGTCAGTACGTTTTGCATTCGACTGTCTATACTTTTCTTGATTTCTGTCCCAAAAAGAAGAAACAAACAATGTTAGCGATTCGGTGACGCGGAAGCCAGAACATTTCGGATGAGACCGAATTTTAAAAAGTTTCATAAATCATTTTCATTGGCACCAAGCAAAACTAATTTTTCTCACGCCATTCACTAATACGCAGCTATAGATGTACTAAAAAAAAAGTACCTAATGGTTTTAAGTTAAGACAATGAATAAAATCATTAATTACATAATTATCATCGCTCAATTATAGCTTTCTAATAAAACTCTTAAATCCCGAAATATTTAATCCGGATACTTTCAATGATCTTGGCGAAACATTAATTAAATCCTTACCAGGAATGTTTACTTAATCCTTCGCTTCTCAAATTTTAATGAGAGAAGACTTTCTAATTAAACTCTTCGGGCCTTCTCAGTTAGATGCCAACAGCTAACTTTTAAGTAAACATGATGGTGCACCATCATGGCTATAGAAGCATTATTTTTCGGACGCTAATTATTAAATCGCATCGACTGCTTGACTTTTCACGACTGATTCGCAGTTGAAATTTTGAAAAACAGCGCTCGTTCTCGCCTCAAATCGAGAAAAGACGTTCTTTTGTGGCTAAAATTGAAGTTATAGCGCTACAATTTGGGGCAATAAACATCTAGAAAAGTGCTGATTCACAGTTGAAATTGAAAATAATTTTTCAAGTGCCGGAATTTTCAAGTGTCGAGGCGTTTAAATTAAATGTATAGGGTTGTTTAGATGTCCGAAAGCCGCCTATGTATACTTAACAATTCATTTATTATTTATTAATCTACCAGCGTCGAAAAGAACATTTTGCTCTTTTTTGACCTATACGCTAGTTGTAAACTGTGTGTTCGCGGCTTTACTTAACTCTCACCTCCCCCCCTCCAACCACCTGAGGGGGCAGACACGTTCCGTACAGCTCCACAACTCTCTCACTCTCGATAGCTTTCAAGTCTCTCCCAGCGTGAAGGAAGCCCATCAGGAATAAGAGGAAGCATGTTATTGTTCTGAAAGGTGCGAACCATCATTTTTATGATGCAAAATCAACACGAACCCATTGTTTTCGATTCCTTGAGCTTCGAGATGGGGGAGAGAGGCGCTCCCCCCCTCAACCAGAGCATTGGGGGAGCATTCGCTCCGCCTGATCCACACTTATTGCTAGAAACTAAACATTTGACTCCATTATCGGTCATTCTAAAGCCTGCCCGCGAAATGTGAATATCGCCTCAAAGAAAGTCAGCAGGAATGCTCCCGATGAAACCACGGAACCGATCCACTGGTGGGGATTAAAAAAAACTTGCTTGGGGCTGATCTGATGACCCCCCCCCCCCTGCCCTGTAAGCGGTTCCTCACTCCTCAGCCCTGAAACGCTCCTTTTCGACTGTAACAAACGACGCACACCACCCTATTCAGAGACCGTGGAAAATTCCAATTTCACGAGAATTGAATCCCGGAAATTCCGACGTTTTGGCTATGTTTTCTCGGAACTTTAATTTGGTAGTAGCCGCAACCAACCCCCCACCACCACCACCACATCAACAATTGATTGTGCGGCTCGTTAGCCCGGGTATACCTGCACAACTTCAATTTATCTCGGAATCTTGCAGAAGTCGCAGATGATACGCCGCTACAGAAAAGGCCCTAAAACTTGCAATTTTACTTAAATTAACACCAGAAAAACCGACACTTTCAATTTCGCGGGCATTCTGCCAGAACACTTGCAATTTTTCTCAAATTAGGACCCGAATTTTTCAAGATCACAAACAGTTATCTCTCAGTTACCACTGCACGTCTAATCGTGTACATAGGTGAAGCCGTCTAGCCCAGGGTTCGCAACTTATGAAATAAATTGGCCCCGAAACTTACAATTTCGCAAAAATTGTGCCTGTGAAAGATCAAATTTCACAGATACTCGCTCCCTGACCCGCGCCCCCCACGCGTTGCGTCGTGGCACGCTAGCCCGGTGTCCAAGCCCATAAAAAACAGTTTCAAACGGGCTATTTCAAGGGAAGTTAGCGCCGATACTTGCAATTTCTCCAATATTAAAGGCTCAGAAATTCAAATTTAGCTGAAATGAAGACCCGAATTTCGTGAGGAATGGTCAGGTTAAAAGGCCGAAGTCAGGGCATGCTAGCCTGAGTTTCACCGCTACAAAAACGGTCTCGAAACTGAAATTTTGCTTTAATTAATACCCTAAACACTGTAATTTCGCGAAAATGAAGGCTGAAAACTAAGCAATCGAATTTTTATAAAGCAAATTTCAACCTTCAACCTTTAATATTGCGAGTATTCATCCAGTAAACTTCTAATTTTGCGGATTTCTGTCGTCAGAATGTTGTAATTTCTCGGATGTTCGTCATCAGGAGTCGAGTGCTGCCGGAGTTGGCTTCCCAGAATCCACGGTTGGCAAAAAAAAAAAAAAAAATCCCTAAACTTTCAATTTTGCCAAAATTTTTAGACGTGAAACTCACGCTATCGCAAATATTCAGTCAGTCGAATTCAAATTTCTTGCGTGGTTTAAAAATGTTGGAAATTTGAAGACTTTGAGTACTGTCGTGGTCGGCTTGCCCATCAGGTTCCACGCGGTCACTGATGAAGATCCCCGTAACTTAAAAATTGGCGGGAATAAAGACCAGAAACTGAGAATTTCACGGGATTAAATTGGATTTTCGGCCAGTAGGATGTTATTTCATGGCTGTGTTTGTCAGAATTTTGTGCTGGCTGTCGTGGCTGGGTAGCCCTGGGTCACAGAAACTTTAAATTTTGCTCATATTTAGCTCTGTTTGACGTAATTCTTCGTTAATTTCTCTCATTATTGCAATCCAAGTCAATCACTTCGTAGGGTCTAGGGTTACATCTCGTCCTCCTTGCAGCAGAAATGTAGCCTGAGGGAAGGTACACATCGCGGTTCCTGACTTGACATCTTTCTACATTAGCCTCCACAAGTACTCTCTTACTCTCCCATGATAACTGCCAGAAGCTGTTGAACAATTTTACGCGTTCCTCATCACTGATGGCGTAACATTTAAATTTAATGTTATTTCTGGGAGGCTTGTCGGTTTTTTTTTTGTCGGACGCTTTTCCCCACATGAACACCGATGCTTCATCATTCTTGGAGGTTTGGATTCAGTGAATTTAGAAGTTCCTTGCTTTCTTCCCAGATAAGCTTGTCCTGTCATTCTGAGAGTCTTTCTGTGGTTTTGTTGCCACGATTTGACATATCAGCCCTTTTGCAACGTTTCCTTTTTCTGACGGCGGCGTCGTCCATATATTTTCCTCTTCATCGACCCTTTTTGCCTGACCGGCTTCGTCGCGTTGTTCAAGCTCGTCGTATTCATCCTGGGATTCGTCAGTAGAGTCGATCTGTTCGAGATCAACGAAGTAGTCCTTCGTAGTAGTTTCTTCAATTCTTGATTTTTTTCAGTTCTTATGTCATGACTTCATGTGGATTGGCGTTATCTTCATTTTAGCCGCGAGTTACCGCGTTTGCTAAATTATAGCGGATTTTCTGCAATTGATCCGCCGAGCTAGCGGTTTTCAATTTAGCTGGGCATTATTTTTAAATTTTAGCCGTGAATTATTCACCGCTCTTATTGAATTTTAGCCCCGAATTAGAAAATCCGTGAATTATTGTTTTTCTCCATTTTAGCTTCACAATCAGCGCCTTTTCTCAATTTGTGCGGCCAATTTTATCGGCGCGCCGCTAATTTCTTAATTTTAGCCGCGAATCACCGCAGTCCTCAATCTTAGCTGTAAATTAGGGAATTTTCTTAAATTGATCCGTTTTCTCCTTTTTAGCACTGCCCTTCTTAGTCATGTGGATTAGCGATTTTATGGAGTTTCCTCAATTCTAGCGATTTTTATCTATTTTTTCCTCTTTTATATATTTTTGATACAGCGGAATTTTATGCAAATGGAAAACGCTATCAATTTTATGGCTGCCCACCTCTTCACCCCTTCATCGATGCACTACTGGCTGCATTGTAGATGAGGGACGAATACAGGGGAGGATGGTCCATAGGAATCATCTGTGCCGCGACCCTTATTCAGCAGCCTTAGTAAAGATAAAAGAAATCTTTCCAATGACCAGCAATAGCATACGCCATCTTCTTAGGTGGGGTTTAAACCCAAAAAAAAACCCACCCCGTAAATCCGCCACTGACCCAATCTAATGCTTCCCTCTCCGAAAACGGTTTGGGTCTTTAGCCCGGACCGAAGACCGGCCTGAATTCGATTTGTTTCGTGCAGAAATAGCGTGCCACTAATTTCTCCAGTTTGGAATACTGTGACCCACACACATAGCATCAAGCATCAAAGGGCGAATCGGAGACCTTTTAAAGGGGGGGGGAGGGGATCGAAAATCCTCTCATAGAATAACCCCCTCCCCACACAAGTTTTCAGCGATTTGACAAGACCTGTACTAGCCTACTAGGGTTAATCCCATTTTTACGCTCATTCTTGGATCGGATGTAGAATCCCCCCCCCCCCTAAAGTGTAGCATTTTGACCTTACATAGCCCACAAAATGTGTACATATAGATCCAAGGGCGGATCTGGGACTTCTCTTAGGGGGAGGTAATCGAAATCCCTCCCGCTCGCCAAATACTCCCCAACCACCTTCCCGTCCCACCCCTCTCCTATGTTTAAAGGGATTTGACAAGCTCCAGAGGGGGGGGGGCTGAATTCACTTGCAGGAGGGGGTTTATAAATTAAATGCTTCATAGCCGACCAACAGCTTCCGAAGAGGGCGGGGTAACCGGGGATCTGTCAAAATCACTCTAAACATATAGGTGTGTTGGTGGCAGGGGTGAACCGTGGGAAGAAGAAGGGGTTTGACCCCCCCCCCCCCGTCAACCTTCAGTCATTAGACCGAGACTTTCGAGACGAGACCGAGATCATCATGCTGATGACCGAGACCGAGACACGTAAGTCTCGGTTTCGTGCATCACTAATTCATCGACGTCAGTTTTGAAATTGTCCAGTTCCTCCTGGGCGCCATCTGATAAGACTAAAATAATCTCGGAAGGGTTAGGAATGATTATTCCTTCACCACTATTATTGCCCTTATCTATTTCGATGTGATCGGGTATGACTGAGGCAATGTTAGCAGACTCGTCCCCAATTACCTTGAAGTCTTCATTTAGCAGCATCATAGCTTCTTCTGGTTCGTTGATAGCAGGATGACGAATGGTTGTACATACGTCAGCATTCGACAGAGCCAGGCTGACCATCTTTCGCGCTCGATTTGAAATCATTCCTGAAAAACGAGTCATCGGTTTAACAGTAAGATAAACACCTCAGATTTAAGTAAAATCTAGGGGACCAGTATTGAAACAATAATGCCTAAAAAAAATACGAAGTTGTCATAGAAAGCTGAGCTGAGAGGTGAGATTATCCTATCTCATTCGAGCTGTTCTGAACTTATTCTCTTAAATGACATTCAATCAATTGTTTTAGTTATTAATCAGTAGTCAAAAAAGTACTTACCCTTCAAGTGATGGATTGAAATAAGCGCTAGACAGAGGTACCATTCACCAGGCGCGGATCCAGAGTCGGCTCAAGGAGGGGGCCATGATGCGACCCCATCTTATACCACTGCACCTACCAACTCCACATGTTGACACCACACCACGTGCTTTCCGTGACAACAACATTTTGTTGTTTTTTCACTTTTCCGGCGTTTGGGTTTTCTTCATTTTTTCAATATTTCAATGTTCAGAGATAGAGAGCTACTTTGCCACGAAAAGCGCCTGGTTGTTCAAAAAAGAACTATGTTGGACGTGAACTATAATAAAATTTCCCGTTTGCACAAAATTCTGCATTTGTGCAGTTCATTTCCACCCGCCCTCTCTGAATTAAAGTTTATTCTTTATCTTAATGAAGAAGACTGGTACGTGGGAATGAATTGTCCCGGTGCAGAATTTTATGCAAATGGTAAACGCTACAACTGTTTGGTCAACATATATTCTTGAATAAAGTGAACTCAACCAAAGGGAGGAAGGGGGAAGCCATGGCCTCTCATGCCCCGCCTTTAGAACTTACGAGTTTTGGACACGACGAGCCCAAAAATCTGCGCGTTCAATCTCGCTCCCGGCTTATCTTTCGACCTCTTTGACACGATTTCTAGATGAAATTGAGCTATGTCCAATGATCTCAAAACCACGTCCGGTTCACATCGAAACAATTTGAAAACATAAACATTCCGACTTTTTAGCCTAGAGTACGAGCTCAGTTTAGCCATTATCAAAGCCGGAATAGTTAATTTAACCGCTTTGTGGACGCGAACAGTCAGCTTTGCAATTCGTTTGGTGCAAATAGTTTGTCATGCCATTTGTAGGTTGTGAATGGTCAGTTTTGCCATTTCTAAGGTGCAGATTGTCAGGTCATTTTATACGTATAAGGGGAATGAATATTAGCCAGGGCGATATTATCAGGGAAAGAATCGTCATTTTTGACATTTTATAATCAGAATGATGAGTTTTGCCGTTTTTAAAACAAGAATTGCCTGTTTGGCCATTTTTACAGCACGCATTGAATGTTTTGCATGTTTGTCAGTTTTGGTCGTATTATTCAGGGCAGGAATCACACGTTCAGGCATTTTTAGGGCGCGAATTCGGGGCTCGACAGTCTTACCAAGTCAGTTTCGCCATTTTTATGGCGCGAATCAGTCAGTTCACCTTTTTTCAAGGCGCCATTTTCAATCGTCAGTTTTGTCATTTTTTAGGGCGTAAATAGTTGCGTTCAAGCCAAAGGCGTGAATGGTCAGTTTGGTCATTGTTTACAGGCGAATGGTCAATTTTGCACTTTTCAGGGCAGGGATAATCTGTTAAAGCATTTTCAGGGCGCGAATATCAGTTCAGCCGTATTTGGGACGCGAGTATGGTCCGTCAAGCCAAAGACGTAAATGGTCAGTGTTGGCCATGTTTGACGCGCGAATGGTTGATTTAGCCATTTTGAGGGCTGCAAGAATCGTCAGCAAAGGCATTTTTAGGGCGCTTTGAAGTCCGTTTGGCTCATTTTTAGAGCGAGAATTTCCAGTTTGGCAATTTTTAGGGCGCAAATATAGTCAATTCAGCCATTTGTAAGGCGCTAATCGTCACTTTTACCACATTGGGGCGCTATTACCGTTTATCGATAGCCGTTTTTAGGGAATAATAGCCATAGTTTGGCTATTCTTAGGCAGTGAATGGCTATCAAGCTATTCTTAGAGGAGCGAAACAAACAATTTCCAAGCCCCTTCTATGAGCAAATCCTAGATCGGCGGCTAAACCTTTTACTATTTTCTGCATTCGGGTGAGCCATGGTTTGGGGGACTTAATCACGTCTATCTCCCTCAGACCGGAACCTCTTCGACCGTAGAATTTAAGAAGAAAGATAATCCCTCGTTAGAGTTTTGGGGGTGTTTTTGATGTTGTTTTTGCGCAAGTGACCCCGCGACTCCAAGGGAGGGGCCATGGCCCCTGTGGCCCCTCCCTTGGATCCGCTACTGCCATTCACAGTCGCAGTCGGTGGGAAGATTGAAAACAGTGATAACCTCGGTTTCTTTGAATCAACCAAGATACGAGGTTTTCATAGACGGAATGATAACCTCGTATCTTCCAAACGCCCAAGGTAAGAGGTTATCACAGTCGGTGAATACAACGATCAGAACCGGGGTTTTCATTGAGGCCTTTACAGAGCAGAAAAATCATTTTCCGCCAGAATTCAAGTCACAGAGTGATGAGATACGAGGTTTTCATGCGGAAAGTACAATAAAAAAAAAATGACCAAAAATTGAGATACGAGGTTATCATGTGATGCCATAGTTATCATATTTGGTCTCTTTTTATCCCCAATTTAACCCAAAAATTGCGATTTTTTCTCTATTTTACCCGCGAATTAGACCTTTTTTACACTTTGGTCGCCAGTAACGTTTTTCGCAATTTTAGCCGCGAATTAGTGGACTTTTTTCATTCATATCCATAAATTTTCGCTTTTTCTCTAATTTGGCCGCAAAATTGCCCTCAGATTACCCCCCCCCCCCCCACCAACCAAAAAAAAGTTGCTTTCAGAAACCACGAATCAGTGTATATTTCAGTCGAAAATTGGAATTTTCTCAATTTTAGCTGTGAAACAGAGCTTTTAATACGTTTTATTCGTTAATTTAAAAAGTTGTAATTTTCCTCAATTTTAGCCACCAATTTGCCATTCTTCTCAGTGTTAGCACTGAATAAACGTGTTTTGTTTTCCAAATTTTAGCCGCAGGCTTGGCCCAAAGGCAGCACATTAGCCACTGATGCAAAGCATCAGTGCTGTTGTGTAGTGGCAACCAAACAAAGAGTCACAGCGATGAAAACAATTGAATTTTGCATTTTAAATATTGCATTGAAAATTGCAGAAAAATGCATATTACTCTTATATATACTTCCAAATGGCACATTATTGTTTTAAGGCAATCTAAATCACCCCCCCCCCTCCATCAATAATTCCCTATCGATTAAAATCAAATATTATTAGAATTAAGTGTGGTATGCCGGAATAGCCCTCAAGCTCGGCTCTTATCGATACACCACTTTAAATTGTGATTGAAAACCGTTTAAAATACCTTTTCACAGATGTCTCACTTTACGGATGATTGATATTAAAATGGACTTTATTATCTTTCAGAGTGTCTCAGAAAATCCGCACCCAAGGACCCGCTACTGAACCACCGAAGTGAGTTGTTTTTTTTTCAACCCTTCAGAGAGTGAGTGAAAGGAACAGAGAGAGAGTGAGTGAGAGAGAGAGAGAAAAAAAAACCCTGTCTCCCAACGATTCCACTATTTGAACAAATTGGTGGCCGTTTTTTCGTCGCGGGGCACGCACCTCAAACGGTGAGCAGCCCTCTCAACCCCCCCTCGCCAGAGAGATTGTCTCCTTCTGTCCTCTTTGCTGGAATGTATACGATCAAATGAACTCGATTATTATCAGACTAAAACGTTTGGCGTTTGAGGCTTTGACGGTGCGGAGAAGAGTGCCGGGATCCTTCTTCTCACGACCGGTTCGTCATTTTAACTTAATAACGTCTCAAACGATTATGTTAAGCAGATGGGGTTTTTTTTTTTGCTACGCTTTGGACCGTGATTATTTGATAGACATCCAAATATTTATCTCTATTGCTTAAGCCTTTTTGCTTAATTAAATTAAAGTAATTGCAATTTAGTTTATAATTAAAAACGCCTTGTTAATCCCCTCTCTACAATGCTAAACCCTCGAAGATATTTTTAAAAAAGAAGCTTCATCAAAATCTCTTTCGAATGTCTTCCAACAAGAATCGGTTAAATTAATTTAATGGATTATACGTGTAAATAAAAAGAGTTCTCCAGCGATACGGAGTGCGTGACTTAATACCCTTTATTGTATAAACGTATTTTATCTTTACGACTGAAAGTCTGCTCACAGGTTCCTATTTCCGACAAGATTTAATTATGTTATAATAGATTTTGAGACTAGTGCGCTGGAAAGCCCACTGGTATAGTGTACGTTAGGGCGTTCATATAAGATTATTTATTTTATGCGATAGTTGTTTTTTTTTTTTTTTTAATATGGGCATCAACTGCTTAGGTTATTAGCCCTTAACTTCTTATTAAAATTTAATATTATCTTTCATATATTTTAAATTTTACCGTAATAGTTTATTTTCTTCAAATAGGTAATTATTCTATCTGTGTATGGCGAATCGAATTTCAGTAAAGTGGCAAAATCCTGAGTAATTTGGCATTGTCGCCGAGCGCGTTCCCATCGTGGACAATCCACCAGCACATGTTCTATTGAAAATACTTCAGAACACTCCTCACAGGTCGGTCTAAATCGCCCAACCGCAAGTGGTGAGCATGGGTGGTCTTCGTATGGCCAATTCGTATTCGCGTTATAATAATCTCTTCACGACGCAGTCGCTCATTGTCATGAATGTGATTGAACATTTGAAAGTTAGGTATAATAGTTCTCAGTTTCGTAGTGCCGTTCGCCCATTTATTTCGCATAATGTTCAAGATAAATGATTTATTATAACGCTTGTAGAGCAGTACGTCATTCGGGGAGTTCGAAGAGTGGGTAATAGACAGAGAGCCAGTGAAAAAAAACGGTGGTCATAAGTAAATGGGTCTAATGTGTCTAAATTTATAGTACTAGTTGGTTTGAAGAGGGAATGACAAGTCTGGCAGCGATTTGCCGTGACATAGGTATTTATATCTCCACATAAATATGTGAAAATGTGATAAAAAATGTCATGATTAGTAAATGGCTGATTTTTGGTGAGGAGTTAGGGGATGGGTCCTCGCACTCGGAAACCACCATGGCAGACGGTTTGGAGTTGACGAAAGGGGGGCAGACGCCCCCGAAGGTAAGAAAAGTGGGGGACATTTTTTATGATTAGTAAATAGCTGATTTTTGGTGAGGATTTAGGGGATGGATCCTAATACTCAGAAACAACAATGGCAGACGATTTGAAGATGACAAAGGAGGGGGCAGACGCCCCCAAAGATGAAAAAATAGGGTGGACAGCATTGGTATAATTATCCATCTGTATTCAATCTTTTTTAACGGGAAATAAGCTGATTGATACATAGCAACGAATCATGAATAATAGATTAAATCTGATGTGGTAGTACCAAAGTCATATGGAAAACCAAGTCCTCAGACTCGAGGAAAAAAATGTTTTTTATTTTGGGTTGGGATTTTTGCTCCCGTTAAGAATAAAAAAGGAGAAAACCCGCCAAATACAAAAATTATTATATTTATTTTCGGTTTGAAGTTGTAGCGTGATATCTATCTTGATACCATATGTTTTTTTCAACACTCAACTTTTGTATAATTTTTGAATTTAGCGGGTAATCTACTTTCATAGTAGAGCAGCGCAACGTATCGGGAGCAAAAATCTCAACCCACGAACCGCTTCATTTTTTTAACATACAAATAATACAAAGTTTAATGACTTGGTTTTCCATATGACTTTGGGTAGTACTAACACAAGAAAAGAAAAAAAAAGAAAAAAAGTGCTAATAATAACGCCAACTTTTGGTGGTGGGTTGCTGGTGATTCTCTTCTCCAACAGCTTCAACAAGGAAGATTTATCAGATGGATATTAATGAATAAATCTGTCGCCGTTATTTTAGTTAATCAATTAATTAGTCTGATATTATCCGGACGACGATGGAAGGGCATAGCCCAACACGATTCGAGTTTCGAGAAAAAATTGCTCCCCGGCGGGATTTGAACCCGCAACCTCTGGATTACCATTCCAGCACGCTGCCATTTGCGCCACGGAGACGCCTATGGGAGTCGTACTCCGAGGGATAAGCTGAGCCGAACCCCACCCAGGTCCATTGTTGATGCCCTTTCATCGTCGTCCGGATAATATCAGTCTAATTAATTTATTAATTAAAATACCGGCGACAGATTTATTCATTATATTCATCTAACAACATCTAGATTTATTCATTATATTCATCTTACTATATTTCAATCCTAGAAATTGACGAATTTACTTTACGAGCTCTAGAAATGGATTACCTGACGAATCGAGCTCTAAAAATGTCTGAACAAGTGACTCCTGCCCTAAAATGGCCAACCTGGCTGTTCTCGCCTTGACTTGGGACGTACTATTCGCTACTATAACTGTAAAGACTGACTTTATGCGCCCTAAAAATGACAATTATAGCTATTCAAGCCTTGAAATCGTCAAAACAGGTTCGAGAAACAATGGACCTGCGTGGGGTTCGGCTTAGCTTATCCCTGGGAGTATGACTCCCATAGGCGTCTCCGTGGCGCAAATGGCAGCGTGCTGGAATGGTAATCCAGAGGTTGCGGGTTCAAATCCCGCCGGGGAGCCATTTTTTCTCGAAACTCGAATCGTGTTGGGCTATGCCCTTCCATCGTCGTCCGGATAATATCAGACTAATTAATTTATTTATTAAGATTTATCAGTTTTACACATAGTGCCATCAAGGTGGCACATTGACATAGGAACAGGGGTCAAGGGATATGACAGAGCTTTGGCAACATCTATATGCTCCTCCAATGAGACTGCTAGCATCCGGCCAAACAAATCTCGTTGCATTTTCACTTCTTGAACTTTCCAACCCACTTTGATAGTCTTCTTAGCCGCGTTGCATGCAAAAGTGGCAAGCGCATTCTTCTTGATGGGTTTCTCAAATCGGTTAGGATCCTCTTCACATTCCTGTATAAATGCTTCTCGCTGAGCTTGGCCCAGACTCTCCACACTCAGTAAGAAGTTGGCCACAGAATCTGGTGCTGCTTTCCCAGTGGCCAAGTTGTACAATATGTCATTCATTCATATAGACAATATGTCATTCATGCTCTAGCAGCAAGTCAAAAGGATTCATTGTGCTTTCGACAGTTTGTAGAAGTTTTTGAAGTTGGGTGTTATTCCTGGAAATTTTGGAAGGCTCCAGTTCAGCTGTGACGTCCTGAGGTTTCTGAAGTCATGTCGTTTCATAAACATGGGATATTATTGCTGACCTTATGGAATGGCTCCTTGCCCATCGCTGTCTTGCTGATATGGAATTGGTAAAATGTGTTACACCAGTCAGTCTTCGTGCTGCATCAGCCTTCACTGTTTGTTCCAGAGTCAAATCAATGGGTTGTCTGGAAAATGGCTTGTCAGTGCGTTTCACACCAAAGGTGCCTTGTTTCATAGACATTTCAAGTCCAGGATGAGTTTGATCGACATTCAGCAGGTTTTCGATATATCTGACAAGCCAACGAGCGTAATTAGGTTGGTTGAAAACAAAGAAGAGGTTGGACAATTTAGGTAAAATGTGCTTGAACAGCTCAAAATCCCCACATCGGATGCTCCTTGACAATATGAGGTAGTAATTTATAAAGTTGACAAACATCATGTAGAAAGCAGGTGTTTTACCGTGTTCTCCTCTCAGTGTTGAATCACGGTAGCAGAAGTACTGACGAATTAGAGTGCCCAAACTGCCATCTTCTCTGCAATTTATTGGACCCTTTTCTTGGTTTTGAATTTTGGTGAGCTCGATAACCACGTCTTCCTCAACTTGAATTTTTTCTTCTTCCAAGAATGCTCGGAAGTGCAGAATTTCCAAGGCCAATGCAACCAGGGGATACAGTCGCTTGCATCTGTTGAAATGCTTACCTAAAATGAAGCCATTGACTGATCCACCTGCAAGGAGGTCGCTCTGAACCATCAGAAATGGCAGTCCACAGTCTTCAATGAATTTGCCAACGGCTTTGAAAAAAGCCATCATTATGTGGAACGCCCCTAGGTGAATAAACACTCTGTTAAATCTTTCTCCCTCACACTTCTGCATTTGAAGTGCAACTTTAGCAATAGCCAGGTCTTTATGTCACTTCACAGTATCTCTGGCCGCATTCATCGGCAATCTTGAGCACCTGAACTAAGGTTTCTAATACTGCAGCAGTCTCTGTTGGGGAAACATTGATGGGCGTGAGGTATGTGACTTTTTGCTTGTACGAGCTGTCCTTAACATATTTGCTGTTGAAACCAACCCACATTGGAGTATCAGGGATTCCAAGAGCATGTGAGAGCATCCATATTGCATCTAATTCTTTAGTGAGCGCCAATTGTTCAGGGGTTGATAATCGCTTTTCATGGTCTCTTGGCAGTAGGGTGTCAACAAGTTTAGGTTTTTTGGGGTAAGGCGTTAAATATTCAGTTATCACATCAAAACTTCTACGCTTCCTCTTTCCAGTATCATCTTTTTTGACAGAGGTTGAAGGAACATTTTCAAGAGAGGTCGATGGAGTACCTCTGTTCACATTACCAAGGCATTGTGCCAATTCATCAGGTTTACAAACGGCATTTTGGAATATTATTCCTACAGTGTCGTGGAGTGAATCATTGCCTGAGGTAGTTTCAACATACCTGTCGTAGTTGTCGTAGGCAGCACCAGTGTTCAATCCAGGAGAAAGTTGGATTCCTTGAGGACATACTCTTGAATGATCGGCTGAAGCGAAGGTAGCTTCAGTCTCCAACTCTTCTATAACGTTATAGTTATAGCTGCAGCAGGCTCCGTAACGATTCAGAATATCGATAACCTTGCGACTGCTTGTGAGACTTTTAAGAGCCCAAGCCCAGCACAATATGCTTAATTGTCTTCACTCTCCCACAGTGAACAGCATATATGATATCTTTCATCCTTAGTCGGGAATGCACTCCACCCAATAATGTTGTGAGAAAGTCTAAAATCTGCTGTGGAATGGTGCATTCTCCATTTATCAAATCATCGGTGGTTGGCGAGTCAGGAATTGGGTTTTTTTTTTTATTTCAAAAATTGTCTGCCGCAAAGAGAGAGCAGTTTGCTGGAATGGATCTTCTTGTTGAAGTTGGTTGAATATTCCTTCATCAACAATTACATTTTTTGGAGCAATTATGTACTTCTGTTTGAAGAAAACAACATTAATCTCATTTTTGAATGTCTTCACTATTTTTTCGTTCAGGTAGTACGATGAAATGGAGAGACTTTCGTACTGGTAGTCGATCCTTGACATAATTGTCCTGTAATTCACTCATAAGTCACTGTACTTTAAATTATGTTTGCGACGCAAAATTTTCACTTCATGGCATAAACCGTGGCATAAACATAAAACCGTGAGCAAGGCGAACCCAAACAGAAATCTAAGGAAAAGTAGATAGCAAAAAGTTCTGCGGTGTAAACACTAGTAATAGTATCTGGTGAGGAGAAGTGGTGCGATTCTTGACCGAGCATAATGAGCATATACGCACATCCAACTCCTTCGCTCGTTTTTGACCCATCAGTGTAAATGAAAGTAAAGTCAGAGTGATTATGAAGGAATTCGTAAAATTTCGCCACACATTCCGCAGGAGTTATTTGCTTCTTTGTTCGGTCGTGAAATGAAAAATCTACTGATATACTTGGCAAAAGCCACGGTGGAGTATTCATCGATGGATTAGGAATCACCTGATGCTCCATACAATTTATCCGTCCCATGAGCTCACGGTATTGTATCGGTAGTGGCCGCGTTCTTGTAGGCAGATTACGATATTCGTTGCACAGATCTTCCTTCATAATCACATCATACATAAAGTGCCTTGGTTTGATTTTTATGCTGCATATATAATTCAGTAGTAGGTGATCGCGGCGTAATTCTAGATTTGAGGTATATGTGCAAGCGCATACAAACAGTCGACCGGACTGGTGCGAAAAGCTCCAAGGGCTATTCGAAGACCCGTTTGGTAGATGCAATTCAATGGGCGCAGCCAGGAACGTCGTGCAGAGCCATAAATAATACTCGCTAAGACTTTGTAAAAGGGAAAGTAGCATGTTTGTAGAAGCTCCCCACTTATGACTAGCCAATACCCGAAGAAGTTTTAGATCAGCCGTGCAACGGGTGGAGACGTATTGAATGTGATCCTTCCAGCGTAATTTTTCGTCAAACACAAGCCCGAGAAAACGATATTTTTGTTTGTATAACCAATAGGCTCATTTCCGAGATAAAAAGTTGGAGGTTCGTGCACGCGTCTGAGCCGGCAAAAATGCATGGCTACTGTCTTGTTTGTAGAAAAAACAAGGTCACTTCTTTCAGCATTCGATTTCAAAGTATTTATTGCTGCTTGAAGGCTCGCGCGTGCAACCTGGCAGTCTTCGGGTGATGGCTCCCGAAAGATTGCAGCATCACCTGCGTAGAACGAAATCTTCACGTATTGGCTAATATTTTCTGTTAAATTATTGATGGCGCAGAGAAACAAAACGACACTCAAGACAGAGCCTTGGGGCACGCCTGTTTCCTGGTTGAATACGGCCCGATCCGCCTTCGAAAGATCCCACCTCTGTTCGAAACCGGGTTGTAGGTCGATGGCTGGTGTGAGTTATTACATACATACATTATATTACATACATATTACAATAGGGTAATGATCCGAGTGCGACAAATCATCATGCGTGCGCCACTCAAAATGCGGTGCTAAACGGGGATGTACAAGGCTTACGTCGATCGAGCTGAACTTTCCCGTAGCCGAGATGAAATGAATGGGTGAGCCATTATTCGAGGGAACAAATGGTACCTGATAGTTGTTATTACCACTGATAAACCTCTTAATGGAAAATCAAATAAATGAACCGTATTCTCGATGCCTATAAACAAAAAGAAACACACTTCTAATACTGTAAATACCTCGACCTGAGAATCTGTTAGTTTAGAGTCTATGAATGGATACCTTATTGCTGCACGTGGAGGGGCTTAATACAATTTCTCCCGTCAGTCAGAAGGGGTGGTGTGTGGTTCCTGTGGTTAACATATCTCAAGGTAAGTGAGTAATTTTCACTCATCTCTTCTAACACTGTGGGTTTAATGTGAGTAATTTTTTTCTTCTCTTCTGTTGCCTGCCCTATTAAAGGAGCTAAATTTTTCTCATCTCTTCTGTTGCCTGCTCTATTGAAGGAGCTAAATTTTCTTATCTCTTCTGTTGGAAACCTACTGAGTAAAAATAACTCATTTCTTCTTTTTGCACAAAAACTAATGTGTACAGTTTCAGCAGGTGCCCTCTCAGTTATGACGCCTCCCCCACCCCCCTCTCTACAAATTTCATACTCTTCAAAAAAAGTAATTAATTAATTTTAAAAAAAAAAATAATAAAAATGAGAAATAGAGAGGAAATAGTTTTTATTTCTACAAGAAA
>CM075941.1:8180795-8232147 GCA_038030265.1 Corythucha ciliata
CGGTTGCTAATAAGTGGTTTTTAAACTCGGACTGACGTGTCGAGGGAGGCAAGTGTTCACGAACACGCACTCCGAGCCTTCTACCCGTCTGCCCTACATAAACCGCAGACCCACAACCACACCACAACGCGTACACACCTGACCTATCCAGCATATGCACCTCATCTTTGACCCTGGACAGATACTTCCGTAGTGACGCCCACGGCTTAAAAACCACCCGGACTGTTCCTGCAGTCTGACATTAATTGTTATGGCTTCATCACTTCAAATTCCCTATTTGTTGAACTTCAGAACCCATTATTTACAAATCATATTTTTTTCATTATTAATAAATTAGATTTCAAACAAAGAGTTACCTAAAATACGCGTGCAATATTTCTTAACTAAGTACAAAAGATACAACAGTTGGCGACGTCAGGAAAATAGTCCCTCGTCGTACGAAAATCATTTCAAATGAACGCTGACCAGTTCCAACAGGTACTCGAACTTCTTCAACAGCAACAAGCTACGTTGCTAGCTCACATCACGGGTCACCCACCAGCTACAAGTCGAGACAGTCACATACATTTTTCAAGTATCGCTCCTTTCGAGCATTATGACCCCCGACAAGAGAAGTTCCCGTGCTATTTGGAAAGGTTTGAAAATTACGTAGCGATGAAAAATGTTTCAGATCAGGAGAAGATTGCCCAACTTTTGTGCGCTTCCATCGGTTCCACCCACTACAATAACCCCAAGGCTTATTTAGGTCCTGAAAAATCGCTCAGAACCCTCACTTATGACAATCTGGTACAAGCCTTCAAGAAAATGCTCGTGCCGAAAAAGAGCGTCGTACTCGCTCAGCACTACTTCCTGAGCATCTATCAAAAAGAGGGCCAGTCAATCGCAGAATATGTTGCTACTGTTCAGCGCGACATAGCAGATTTTTTTGCTGATTTCACGTTGGAAGAGGGTGATTGTTGCTCGAGCTATCGTGACTGGTCGAGGGAGACCGAACGGTAGCCGCCTCGAAATTAAATTACAGCCATGCCCCCCGCCCTTCAGTGCTCGTCGAGACCAGGCAGTTAGGACCTTGATAATAATAGTGTCAATGGACTAAAGGAGACAATGGCCGGCCAGCCAGGATCGTTTCTAGCCCTCACTGCACCGTCCCCCCCCCCTCGCTGGGAGCTCTGCTGCGGGGCCGCCTATTAACGGGTTATACGTATGTATTATGTTACCGGCAAAGTGGAAAACCCAGGCATTGTTCAGGCAATATGAGAAATAGGAGGGATAGAAAAATTATTTCCCACTTTGCCTACGCCAAGCACGGATCTACGGGGGTGGAAAGCAGCGGCGTCTATCCCCCCCCCCTGATAGCAGGACGCGAGATCCCCCCCCCCCTTATGTGCAGTTATCCACCCTCTCAGTGCAAATAAATTTCAGCGCCTAGTTTTGACAAATTGGATGAAATCAACTCACCAACCATATTATCTTTCAGTTCGTCAGTCAAACTTAACGAGAGACGACAACTTATTAAGGGGAAGGTCTGTTGGATGCGTTTCAAAGAGTACATCAACGAACATATATTAATAACCAACAACTGCTCGGGGACGTCAGATATCGACAACGAAGTGGCGAATCTCACTCAACTATTGAAGAAGGCCATAACAAACGCTTCTGAATTCCCTCGCCCAGCAACGTACCCTCGATTCAATCCTAATAATCAAATTCCTACTGACGTCTGTCGCCTTATAAGGCAGAAAAACATAGTACGACGCCTATGGCAAAGAATTAGAACGCCTCATCTTAAACAAGAACTAAACTATCTCCAAAGACAAGTAAAGGCCAAATTAGACGAATACACTTTCTCTAAATATCAGGAATATCTGGCGAACATACATCCAGCCAACCATTCCTTGTGGCGAGAAACAAAGCGACTTCTCAAAACCCCAACGGTCATACCTCCCTTGAAAATCGGAAACTCCCTCAAAACGACTGATGAAGAAAAATGCCTTGAGTTCAGCAAATATTTTGAAACATGTTTTAGTCCTCCCGAAATTATAGCCGAGATAGACGCTGAAATTATTTCGTATGTAGAAGCTCCACGCACTACAGTCGAATTACCTTTACCATATGTTACGCCAAATGAAATACGGAAATACATAAAGCGACTCAAATACAAAAAGAGCCCTGGTCATGACGATATACCTCCATGCGTCATTAAACACCTCCCACTTAAGGGAATCATGAAAATCGTGAGCATCTTCAATAACTGTCTCCGTTTGGCATACTTCCCGAAGAGCTGGAAAAAGGCAGATATTATTGTAATTCCAAAACCAAATAAAGATAAAACGTGCATCACCAGCTATCGCCCAATAAGTTTACTGCCAATCCTTGGTAAATTACTCGAAAAGTGCCTCAAGACTCGGCTGATGAGCATGTATCCTGACTTCGCCGCACCCCATCAGTTTGGCTTTACAGAAAACCATTCTACTATCCATCAGGTGTATAGGATCTCGGAAAACATAATAAAAGGGTTCGAAAGAAAACAATATACTGTAAGTGCCTTCCTGGATCTTAAGCAAGCCTTTGACAGAGTATGGCACATGGGGCTGTTGTACAAACTTCAAAGAGCCGGGCTTCCCCAATATTTAATAGGATCCATAAAATCGTTCCTCCAAGATAGAACATTCCAAGTGAGAGTAAACAGCTGTAAGTCACAAACCAAACCCATACACGCAGGTACGCCTCAAGGATCGGTACTTTCGCCACTCCTCTTCAATATATACCTTCACGACATCCCTTGTGAAGAGGACGCGTACATAGCAAGTTACGCCGACGACACAGCAATTCTCGCCACAAACGATAATATAATGGCAGCTCGTGACAATGTTCAGCACGTTTTGAACCTAATTAGCCACTTCCTAAAAAGATGGAAGATCGAACTGAACACTTCAAAATGTGAAGCCAAAATCTTTACTCTCCGCCGTCCAAACGATCCCTCTCCGTTGCTGATAGATGGCAATGAGATCCCCTGGAACCCAACAGACCAGACCGTCCGGTACCTCGGCATCCACTTGGATAGAAAACTCAGCTGGAAACAACATATGTATAAACCGTAAGCTCAACGAAGGATATGCTCGTCAAACTCAACTGCACCCCCTCCTCAACAGGAAATCCAAGATGAAACCAGCAACCTGTATTTTACTGTACCAAGCAATTCTTAGATCCTTACTTCTCTACGGATGTGAAGTCTGGGGGGCTGCCTCTTCAACTAAAATAAACAAAATGCAGGTGCTTCAAAACAAAATTCTACGGATAGCGGTAGATGCCCCGTGGTCATCCGAAATTCTCAACTCCATCGAGAACTGGAAGTACCCACTATACAGGAATTTAGAATAGAATAGAATAGAATAGAATAGAATAGAATAGAATAGATGGTTTATTTGTTTTGAGGCTGTCGCCTATACAAATGAGTTCGCGCTCATATTTAACTAAAAGTTACAGAAAACTAAGAACTTAGAAAACTAATAATTACAGGGTTCGTATAACGAAAAATCAAAACATACAACTAACATACTAAAACACAATTTATTGGTTAGACTCAATAAAATCTTTGAACCGCAGAGCGGCAGAAACGTAGTAGTATAAGTCATTGAGGTGTTTTTTCGACTTAATTGTTAGCAGATTCGTAATATTATCTACGGAACTATCAAACGCAATGTACTCAGAAATATATTTGCTTCTACAAAAATTAAAAATAGGACACCGTAATAAAAAATGGTACAAATCATCTTCTTCGAATTTGTTACATAGCTGGCACATTTTTTCGCTATCAAAAATAAAAGTCTTCTGATCGAAATAAATTCTACAACAATTTGGTCGGCCCAGTCGTAACTGGCTTACCACCCTTTGTTTACAGATTTTTACTCTATACTCCGTCAAATATTCCTGGCCTGTTATTAACACATTTATGTGACAATAAAGTGGATTAAATTTCGATTTGTTGGCCGAAACAACGTCACGGTTCGAGTAATATGTAAGTGCCTCCCGACCGATGCGTTGGACTAATTCTCTCATAACGTCATGGTCGTCCACAAATTTGAGGTCCGCTACGCCCACCTCACTTACTAACAACTTTAACTGTGAAAACCAATTGAATTTCGTCTCATTAATTTGTCCTCTATCAAGAGCTTCTAACCTTCTTAAACAAAAATGTTTGGCAGGCGGTCAGGGGCCATTTTGTGAATTTTGACCCAAACTTTAACCGTCCTCTTAATAATTTCGACAGCTATGTGGCAAATACCAGTTTCCAATCTTACCATGTAACATGGAGTCTGACGAGACCAATGAAAAACGGACTTAAAAAAGGTTTGCGAAATCTTTTCCAGTTTGTTTAAATACAATGGAGCCCAAACCTCTGCATTATACAGCAAAGTGGAATATACAAGTGAATGAAATAACTTAACTCTAGTGTCCCACGTATCGGCTTTGCACTTGACTAAAATATCACGGGATTTCGCTGACGCCAGTTGCGCTTTCCTGAGAAAGTCCTCCACTGCCAACGAAAAAACCCCTGATCTCGAAAAAGTAACCCCAAGATAATTAAAGCTAGAGCATATATCTAACCTTACTTCGTTATAATAAAAATTAACCCCTTCTGCCACTTTCCCTCCCCTCTTAAAAGGTAAAACTTTCGTCTTGTCAATGTTAACTTCCAGTGAGTTTAGCTCGCAGTACTTAGATAATAACGACAGTTTTTTATTCATACCAACACATCCGTAGTCTAAAATTACTAAGTCATCGGCATAAAGTAACCCAGTTAAATCTTTACTACCCCCTACATCGACACCGTGGCAGGAATTCGACTCTAAAAAACTAAGTAAATCGTGTATGAATAGGGCAAACAGCAGCGGACTGAGGGAGTCTCCTTGCAACACTCCCATGGTGATATCTATAGTGAATTTGTTATGCGCGTCTTCCAGGATTAACTTAGCCTTGTCATAAAGTTCCTTTAAGACATTAATTATTTTTGCAGAGAGACCCAAAGTATAAAGCTTGGCCCACAATTTGGAATGATTAACCAGATCAAATGCTCGGCGAAAGTCTACGAATGCCGCATAAACGGTTCGCTTCTTTAGCCTAACACTCATACCCACTGCTGCATTTAAAACAAACAAATTATCAAAACAGCCTCTTCCCGGTCTAAAACCATTTTGCTCTTCAGGTAACAATTTCGCCTGGTCAGCCCAGGCCAAAATTCGTTTAGCCAATACAGACGTAAATATTTTTAAAATACAATTAATAAGGGCAATGCTTCGATAACAGTTCGGATCACTCCGGTCCCCCTTCTTAAATAAATGAAATGAAAAAATCTCGGCCCATTTATCAGGAATAAATGCCGTAGAAAGAACTGAGTTGAAAAGGTTTAGGACATAATGCTCCCACGATGCCGGCATAATTTTATACAATTCATTTTTTAAGCCATCGGAGCCTGCAGCTTTTCCTAATTTACAATTTTTAATTACTGTCAGAAGCTCGTCCAAAGTGATATCCTGATCTAAAATAGAGTTATAATTACCGATGAAATACGAGTCACAAGATATTCTACTGGGATAAAATTGTAGGTAATTGCTAGCAAAGTCACTTAACGGAATGACATCATCAACTCGATTCTTAAACCTAAATTTGTTAATAATAGCCCAAAACGTTTTTGAGTCCCGAGAGTTGGAAAGTTCGTTCAGATTGCTTAATAAATAATTCTGCTTCTCCCGTTTAATCGTTAATTTGTAATTTTTTCTGCTATCCACCAATGCCCCGTAACACTCCTCCGAATAGTTATTCTTCCTCAGGGCTTTATACTTTTCTCGCACTAATTTTTTAGCGGACAGGCAGTGTTGATTGAACCATGGTTTGGAATTGAAATTCTTCACTCCAGAACATTTCTTAATCTTTGGAAGGCCCGACTCAATAGCACATGATTTTAAGCAGCTAACCAAGTTTTCGTTAAGCTCATTCGCATTGTCCGAGTTAAAATAAATAGCCTGGGATTTTCTCAAAAGAGATTGATAATTTTGTACAGTTTGGTCGTTGATACAAATTATATCTTTTGCTGCTCGGGCATGATTACGAATCTCTGGGGTAACATGTACAGTCTGGCTCGAATAGTCGAAACTTAGGCTCAGAGGCAAGTGGCTTGAATACTCTGGCACTGGGTTTACTTTAAAAATACTGATTGACTGAATTAAGTCAAGAGTGACCCACACTAAATCTACAGTACTAGTACCACGATAAGTAATATCCGTGAACTGACCCGGTGAATCATCGGGGCTTCTGCCATTTAACACTATGAACCCATTACTTTCCATTGCCTTAACTAATTTACGGCCTCTAGCATTACAGACGGAGTCCAACGATTCTCTTCGATCGTCTACAGTACTACCAAAAAGGAACCCTTCGCTGAACTGATTCAAATTTCCAATCCTAGCATTCCAGTCCCCACCGATAATAACGTTACCACAATTTCCATTGTTATTAATAGACAACATTGCTTTTTCCAAATTGTCAAGACAAGTCTCATCTTCTACCTGCGGTCTCCAGTAAATATTTCCAACAATGAAAAACTCGCCTCTGAGGTTAATTTTAATGAATAAATTTTGGCAATCCCTGTAAATTAATTGAGTACTTTCAAATAGGTAATTTCTAACAAATGTTATCAAACCCCCGCTGGGCCTACCTCTTGTGTGCAATCTTGTTGCGGGCGAAATGAAATATGAATAGTCCTCCATCCAATGTGGGGTAGTTAAAGTTTCACTATCAATAAAAGTTTCAGAAAAACAGACTATATCGTTTCCCCTTATTAAATTAACTGTGTCTACATCAAAATTAAAACAGTTCCGGGAAAACCCCTCAATATTCCAAAAAACAAGATTAATCTTACTGTACAAACTATTTACAGAAGAAGGTCCTGAAACTGCTGGTTGTTATTGCTTTTTAGAGATGGATGACGCCGGCGGCGTCAGCTGCGACCCTTGTCCCGCCGCACCTTTGGCACCGCGTGGCTGGTAGGAAAAGACGCTCAGTTTTTCCTTCGCTGGGGCTTCTTCTGCCGCGGCCAGTTTGCTTTTTTTTTCCTCTTGCATTACTGCCGGTACCTGAGCCCGCGGAGACTCCGACAAACCCCTCTTCTTCCTCGAATCTTCGTCGACTTGGACTCTCTCCCGAATTATTAGCTTGTCAAAGCGAAGTATCGCGAACTTCCCTTGACGCCTCGCTTCCATCATTTTTGGATACAATTCCTTTCTGATCTGACGAACTTCCTTAGGAAAGTCCTCGCTTATTCGAACGGAGGACCCACGAAGTTTGTAAGAGTTGTTCAGAATTTGTAACTTGGTTCGAAAAGATACAACTCGCAGCAAGATCGGGCGAGGTTTCTCAGGCTGAACGTTATTTCCCAGACGTCTGAAACTGTCCAACCTCGTCCCCTCCAATTCGAGATCCATCCGAGAGAATACATTGAGAATTTCAGCCTCCAGCTCCCAGTAATTTTTTCCTCCTTCAGGAAGTCCAAATATAATGAGGTTGTTTCTTCGCTGCTCCCCCTCAACAACGTCCAGGCGCCGCGCTGTCTGGGAAATCTGAGAGGATAGCCCCTCCACGATGGTCCTAAATTCACCCACCGTCACCTCACCCTGCTGTGCTATGTCCTTTTTAATATCTTCTCTTAAGTTCTGAAGCATAGTTTTCATCTCCTCCATGGTAATAAAATAAATAGAGAGAGAGAAAAAAAAAAGAACGGAGCTACTTGGTGGGGGGAAGTGAAGAACTCGCACAAACGACGAAGAGAGCTAGAGAAAGACCGTGAAAAAAGTTTGTAACAAAACACGCGAACTTCGTACTTTACTGCAATTTATTAGAAGATAGGCTTGACCAAATTATATGAATTCCAATCAATTATAAGTGATCGGCACACCGGAACCACTAATAACTTTAAAAACTCACATCCACGCACCAAATTGAGCAAGTATGTCGAAAAAACGGGACAAAAAACCGACCACAAACCGTTAGAAACTTCACTTTAATTAAAACAGCCGTGAACTGATGCTTCCTCAACGAGGTCCACCACCGAACTCCTATACAGGAATTTATAGCCCAAAAATTCCAGAAATTTCATCGAAACCTCTCGTCAGTTAGCGGTGCAACACGGTACTCTCTCGGAGAACGGATAGCAAATCGATTAAAACCCCGTACTCTTCAGGACATACTGAATCTGTGATAGCATGTGATACATAAACCGTTTTGCCATTGTAAATAGTGATCGGAATCGGCCACCCGAGTCTGAACCATCGTCTGGCCATATATCAGACCACATCATCCCCTTGCACGCCAAAGATTAATAATATTTCATTGTCATAAATTATCATGTATAACAACTAATTGTTGAGCTGATATATATAATAATAAAAAAAAAAAAAAAAAAAACTCAACGTTGCGCTAAATTATGGCTTATTCTTGACTTTAGCCGCGAATCAGCGCTTTTTCCACACCATATTCGCAGATTAGCGCTTTTTCTCAATTCAAAGCCGTGAATTAGCACTTTTTCTTAATTTAAGCCGTGGATTGGATATTTTTTCCATTTCAGTTGCGAAATAGCGAATTAGCGTTTTCTTTATTTTAGCTGCGAATTAGTGTTTTTATTTTTACTCTTAGTCACCAATTAGCGCTTTGCCATTATTTTAGTCTTAAAGTTGCATTTACCAGAAGGCCGCGAGAAATGCCATTCTCTCAATTATAACCGCTAATTAGCGTTTTTCTACATTATGACCTTTTTTTTTTTGAGGGCTTGGACGGTCTCCCGACTCCGAAGGTGCCAAAAGCCTTTCGGCCCATACACCATACCCACTTGGGGCCCGGAATCGGGAGAGCCTAGTACGGCTCCTCAAACCTATTTATCCTTTCCAGCAAACTCAGGAGACGGGTCCCATTCTCCTTTGAGAAGCTGGGGAAGGATATCCTATCGTCACCAAAAATGGTGTATCTGACCGCCGCGTAGCCGTCACACTCGCATACGACGTGCTCCGCGGTTTCCTCAGCCTCTCCACACCTTTCGCAGTCGGGCTCCCCTACTGCCCCCATGATTGACAGATGCCTATTAAGGGCGTAATGTCCTGTATACATCCCTACTATCCGCCTAAGCTTAACCCGTGTTAGTCCCAGCAACCATGCCGAAGCTTCCTGGTCTTCCTCATTGATTCCCAGTTTTGCTTGCCGGCACCCGGGTTCAGTCCGCCATCTCCTCAGGGCTTGGTCACTGGCCCAGGCCCTTATCTCCCTCAAGACCACCCTTCGGGCAATGCCCACCGATGGTTCAGGCCCTATTACCGGCTGGTCCGCGCAACGCTTGGCCAGCTCGTCTGCTTTTTCATTTCCCTGCCATCCTCTATGACCCGGGATCCATCCCAACGTTAGGGAGTTCCCTTCACCCTGGAGGTCTCGTATCCCTACTCTGCAACTCGCCACGGCCGCTGAGTCCACCACGGGTTTGGTGATCGCCCCCAGCGCCGCCCTGCTATCAGAGTAGATGCCGATCGCCCTACCTGTCACTTTCCGCTTCAGTAGCTCCCGAATACAAGCATCGATCGCTACCACCTCGGCCTGGAAAACTGTGGTGTGTCCCCCTAGCGGGATACTTATTTCCACCCCCAGCTCCGGCACGAAAATTCCAGCTCCGGTCGGCCCTTCCTGACCCTTCTTGGAGCCGTCCGTGTAACACACCAGCTCCCCTTGCCGGGATTCCCAACCTTCTTCTCTCATAATGACTCTCTGTTTGATTTTGGTCGAGAAGTCATTCCTTTTAACCACGTAATCCGGCCTAAGTGCCGAGGACGGGGATACTCTATTTAGTTCCCCTTCCCAGTCCCATTGGCCCTGCCTGGCCCGCTTTAGGCCTCCCTGGCATCTCAACCTGTAGGCAACTTCAAGTGCCCGACCCCTGACTTCAATGTCCAAGGGCTTCAGGCCTAGTAATCTTTCCATGGCCCTCGTAGGGGTTGTCCGGAATGGCCCCAAAATCGCCAGGCAAGCAAGCCTTTGTATTTTTGCGAGCCTATCCGCCCCCCTCCCTTCTCTATCCCCGTCAACCATGCGACCGCCCCGTGCAGGATGCGCGGTCGGATGATTCCTGTGTATATCCACTTCATGACCCGTGGTTTCAGGCCCCAGGTCTTCCCCACGATTTGTCTACATTGGTGAAAAGCCACCACAGCTTTCTTATAGACGCTGTCTACGTGTTCCTTCCACCTTAACTTCTCATCCAATATGACTCCCAAATATTTAACCTGTTTAGAGAGAGCGATGGCCTCTCCCCGAAAGTGGATTAATTGCCATCCGTCCCTTTTTCTCTTGTGAGTGAACAACACCATATTCATCTTACTAGGGTTTATTGTGAGACCCCTAGGCCTACACCATGCCTCGACTATCCCCACCGCCCCCCTCATGAGGGAACACAGTGTGGATAAGTCTTTCCCCCTAACCACTATGGCTCCGTCATCCGCAAAAATTTGCGCATAATAGCCCTTTTCCACTAATTCCCTTATAAGACTATCTACCACAAGTATGCAGAGAATACGAGAGACTTGAGCCCTGGGGCACCCCCCTAATGGCTCGTTTTTCCACCCTATCGCCGCCCACCTTAGCGACCACCCACCTATGACTCAGCGAGTAGTCTATCCATTGAATCAGCCTCGTCTCCACCCCAAAGTGCTCTAGAGTTGCCACAATACACTCCCTATGTACCCTATTAAAAGCCCATTCAATATCCATAAAAAGAGCCAACGCGTACTCTTTCTGGGCCACCAACCCCTCCACCCTCCCCAGTAAGTCGTGGAGGGCCGAGTCGGTCGACTTCCCCGCAGTGTACGCATGCTGGTTCTGGTGGATCACTCCCCCAGTAGCCAATGATTCCCTCATGTATAATTCAATTATCCTTTCCGTCAGTCTTAAAAGTACACTGCTTACACTAATGGGCCTAAAATCCTCCGGTTTGGCATGCTTCCCGCCACCTTTAGGAATAAAAACAACTCTCACCCGTTTCCAGGCCGTGGGTACTTTCTTGGCTGCCAGGCACCTGACGAAGAGTCGTCTTATTCTCTCCTGAAGCCTCCCCCCGGCATTCTGGATGGCACACGGGTGTATTCCGTCCAATCCTGCTGCCTTGTAGGGTCCCATGGAGCTGAGTGCCCAGTTAAATCGCTCCTTCGAGATCACCACGTCGCATCTATTGCACTCCTCTTCGTCCTCTGATCCACCCCTCAGTGGCACGACCTCCTCGCTCCTGCACCCTGGAAAATGAGTGTTTAGCAAGTGTGTCGTGATACCTAATCCATCAACCACCGAACCACCGTCCGGAAGCGTTAGTGATCCTACATTACTATTCGGTTCTGACCGTACGATACGAACGAGTCTCGCCGCCTCTCCTGTTTCCTCAATTCCCTCGCAATAGGTCCTCCATGTATCTTTCTTGGCGCGGCAAATTCCAGTCTTGTAAGCTTTCCTAGCCGCATGGTAGGCCTCCCAGTCCTCGTCGTTCCTTGTTGCCTTCGCGGTTTCCGCGGCCGCTCTGGTCGCCCTTTTGAGCAAGCGGAGCCCTAAGCCCCACCAAGGGGATTTTTTGGGCTTCCTCCTTTGCTCTGGGCAGGCCACCTGAAACGCTTCTGTTAGTATTTCCCTTACCTCTCTTTCCTCTTCGTCAATGGATAACCCCCCGGTCACCACCATTCTTCCTACCTCCCGCTCGAATCTATCCCAGTCTGTATGTCTGGGGTTCCGTTCGGGTTCCGCTTTGTCTCCTTCGGCTCCTACTGTGAACATAATAGGTCGGTGGTCCGACGTTATCACCTCCTCTTGCACCCTCCAGTTACTAATTAGCCTACCCATACTCCCCAGGCTCAGGGTCACGTCAATGACCTCTTGCCTGTTCCTAACTACAAAGGTGGGCTCATCCCCCCCTATTCTCCACAAAAAGACCTATTCTTACCAAATCCTCCATTAGCTGCTCGCCGGGTCGGTTTACGTTCGACGACCCCCACGCTAGGTGGTAAGCATTCGCGTCGGCTCCGACCACTAGCAGCTTCCCTGTTGTCCGCCAGTGGGCGCAGAGATTTTCAAGCTCCGCTGGTACGCCATCCTCCTCCATCGCTCTGTACCACGACGACCTCCTTGACCTCTTGATTTCGCAGGGTTGCCATGAAACTGACCGCAATGAGATCCCTGGTTCCGAAGGAGCGCAACTGTATCGGGTTAAAATTCGCCAATACAGCCACACATGCTCTCGGAGCCAGGTCTCCCTCAGTATAAAAAATGTTATAATCCTTATTTCTAAGATAACATACCCTGTTCCCTGAGACATATGGCTCCTGGAACAGGCCCACCTCAAAACTTACCCTACTCATCAGGACCGCTACATCCGCAGCCGCGGTCCTACTGTGCTGCAAGTTAGCCTGGACGCACCTCACTTCGGCGAGCCCAGCAACAGGTCCTCCTCCAACTCACAGACGGTGAGGATTCCCCCCCCCCCCGTTGCTGTGTTGCTAATTGCCCCTCCACTCCCTCAGCTGGCCTTTGATTTCCTACCGGGTCGACTTCCATATCTGACCCCTCGCTGTCCATTTCACCCATCCACCTGTTAGGCAGAACCTTAATCAATACCCACCATGGGCTCCTTCCTAATTTCCTCGGCGTCCTTCTTAGGTAACTCGAAGGTGATTTGCACCCTCTCGCCCGTGGGGTCTTGCTCAAAACCCACCATCTTCCACTCCTCGAACGAAAATCCCCTCTTCCATTTGGTGAGCTTCATATGGGGGATCACGGTCTCCTTGGACATCACTAAGCCCGATACCATCGCCCTTATTCGGCTAGGAATCGGTAGGTCCGGTCCGGGTTTTCCCCTCCTCCTGTAATAACTCCACGATCCTCCCCGCCTCCTCGGCCGTTTCACAGGTGAGTACAAAGATCTTACTGTCATGTACCAGACCCGTGTTGACCAGGGCGGCCCTACACTTCTTCTCTATTTGCCTCGTGCAAATCCACTTTCTGATCTCTAAAACCTCCTCGACCTCAAAAGGTTCTGGCCTCTTTGACCACACACACTTTTGCCCTAGCCGATTCTTTTAGTCGCGTGACCCTAGTGTCGGTCACCGCCCCCTCCCCCCTAGGCTTCTTTACTGGAGCCTTGGTATCCGGGGGCGTTGTCTGCGACCCTGACCTCTGCCGTTTACTAATTTGTGCATTTACCTGTCTCTCCTGGTGAACCTTTTCCCAGCTCAGCCCGCCGATTTCGAAAACGGGATTGGAAGCTGGTTAGGAGTTTCCCCTTCTCTCTCTCCTCCATTGCCTTCCTGGCTTTCGCCGCCTTTCTCATATTTCTCCTCGACTCTCTTCCTTGTCTCTCCCACCGGCCTTACTCTACCTAACATTGGGCGGGTCGCTAAAGCGGTCCCTGCCATTGAGCTGGTGCTCGGTATACTACGGAAATCATTCCCCTCATTAATTTTACCTAAGTTTGGGCGGGTCGCTGAAACGATCCCTGCCCCCGCCTTAGCGCTCGGGGTTCTGCTCAAGGACGGATTTTCGTCCCCCGAGTCTTTGAGCTTCAGTTTAGAGGCCGAAACCTCCAAACTTCCGCTATCACGAGGCTTATCCTCCATGCCCCCCCAGCCCACTCACGCTCACCAAACTTTCACCTCACTTTCCCTCAAAGTTCCGACGGTCCCGCACAAAAAGCAAATGAAAGCACGCAGTCCGCCTCCGTAACTTCCCGCGGCGTACCTCTCAAGACCTCAAAACTGTTTAAAAACCGAAAAAAAAGTAATTTTCCAGAGGGTCGCTATCACTGGTATTTAATTTATACCTCGTCAAGCGTAACCTCCCGAGTCCCCAACTGGGTAATAACGACATACTGTGCTCGTTTGACATAGTAAATCTATACCCCTCAATACCTCAACACATTGCGTTAAGGCCCGTTCACAAGCTCTATGTTTTCGTTGTGTGGTGTCTACGCAACCTATCAAAATGCTTCATTTTTCGAGGGAATAAATTTGTTTGGTTGCATAGACTCCACACAACGCAAACATGGAGCTTGTGAACGGGCCTTTAAGGGCGGCTAGAAATTGCATGGAAAGAAGATGCAAGCAACCGTTAGTAGGGGAGGAGGTACTGGGCCTACTCGAAGTGCGCTTGCGTCAGAGTTACGTTCAGTCAGGTTTATCAACGAAATTGTCTAGCTCACGTAGTTTTTATTCAAATCCAAACCGGTTTTCGGCCTCTTAGGCCATTTTCAAGGATACAGTATCTATAGCATGACATCAATATAAATTATAACAATAACAAAAAAACAAATTTAATTAATACTGACTAATAAATTATGAAAAAACGAGAAACAGACCGTTGTTCATTGTTACACGAACCGTCATAATATAAAGTAGTGGGTACAATTAGTTACCCGGCCCCACAGAGAATCGAGCCTCAGGACGCCTCTTCCCTATCTTCCTCCCTCCCCCTCCTCTAGAAACATAATCTAACACGGAAAGGAGAGGAGTGCGCGCAGCCTCTTGTCTTTCATTTAGAACATTTTCACCCGTGCGAAGTTCTTGATGAATCTCCAGTGCTTCTAAGCTGTTCATTATTTTCTCTTTTTTCTCGAAATGGAGAATTTCAACCGAGTGGTCCTCATTGTCTTCTACCTCACATTCCTCGAGATGTTGCTTAAACTTAGACTGCTGCCGAGTCAGATGATCCTTTATCCGGTGGCGCACAGCTCTTCCAACTTGCCCGATATGACATTTCCCACATCCCAGCCTATAAATACCGCTCCTATCCTCTAGAGCCACGGGATCTTTTAAGCGGACAGACATGACCTCAAGGTCCCATTAGATTGGAACCCCACACCATATCCAATCCAATCTTGTTGAGGAGCCGTCCAACCTTCAACAACAACTGCCCCAGAAAGGGAAGGCGAATCCACTTAGTGTACCGTGGCTTCGAGACGCTTGAACTGGTAATCTCCCGTGTGAGCCTCCTTGATTCCTTTTTCCGCATTATGTTTCCGACAACGGCACTGTCGAAACCATTAACGCATGCCAAGTGACGAACATAGTCCAGTTCCTCTTCGAACTCACTCTTTTCCAGTGGCAAGTTCATCAGCCGATGTACCGCACACTTCAATCCTGCCAGCTTCTGTCGAGGGTGATGATCAGAATCATTTGGTATTAGGATGTCCGTTGATGTGGGCTTACGAAAGATTTTGAACTTTAGCTGGTTGCCCTCCCGACGCACAGTTAAGTCCAAGTAGTTGATCTGCTTCTCTTGTCCCTCTTTTTCGACTGTGAATTTCAAACATGTCAGCGCACCATTAAGGTATGTCATGAACTCGTCGATGTCATCATCCGATCCGTTAAATATTAAAAAAGCGTCGTCCACGTAGCGGCAATATTTCAAAATACTTCTTTGAAACGGATTGCTCGGGTTCATCACATATTCTTGGTCAAACCAGTCCATAAAAATCTCGGCTGCCAATGGTGACAGAGGAGATCTTATGGGTAAGGCGTCTGTCGTGTAGAAATGACCATCGAATTGACAGAAATTCTCGTCCAGACACACCCCGAACAAGCGCATGAGTTCGTCTCCTTCCAGAGTTGACTTACAAGAGCGATCTATTATGTCACGAGCCATAGGTTTGACGTCCTCCGGACTAATGGAGCAGAACAAATTCACTGCGTCCATCGACAATAGTGTAGCCGTTTCAGGGAAGCGAATCTCACTGAAGTCTCTGGCGAACTCCAGACTATTCTTCACCGCGTAGGCCGCCTTAAATCCAGTTTTATTTTTAAATTCCTGGTCGACCTTCCTACTCAACTTCGCGGACGGGGCAGACGCATATGATACAATAGGTCTTATTGGGTATTTCTCCATGAAGTTTGCTTTGTGGATCTTCGGCAGGGCATACAGTCTGGGAACTTGAGGATACATCTCCACGTATATCCCGCACTTCTTTTCGAAATCGGAAATTAGGAAATTTGTGCTTTTTATGGCGTTTTTAATCGTTAATTGGCATCTTTCCAGTGGGTTCTTCTTGAGCTCCTTGAAGCCATTGGCAGCCATAAATTCCTTCGTTGCAGTGTCATATAGCTCTCGATACATAATTACGGTGCTTTGTCCTTTGTCAGCTTTTGTGACCACCAAGTTGTTGCTTTTTACGACTTTCCCCAAGTTTTTAACACCCAGGCTCGTAGTCTTATTAGCTTCCGGTATCTTTTCCAAAGTCTTGATGGCTTTATTTAACGACGCAGCTACCTGTTGTTTGATGACACCGTCGTCTACTCCACTGTCGATCGATGCAACTAGACGTGTGATGTCATTAAAATTTAACTTTTGTGTCGGACAATATTTAAGTCCCTTGACTAGCAACTCCTGTTCCCCTTCATTGAAGATAAAAGGGGTTAAATTAACGAATCTGGGGTAGCATTCGCACTCATCACTCGTTTTTTCCCTTACTTCAATTTCAAAAACTACGTGAGCTAGACAATTTCATTGATAAACCTGACTGAACGCGGGAGCTCACTACCTCAAGCTTCAACATCCCAATTAGAGTTACGTTCGATTTAATGGGGAATTTTACGCCCAGGAGGAGGGGCTAGCCATGGGTTCTCGAGTGTCTCCATTTTGCGCAGATTCGTGTTATTGTTTTTCTTATTAATTTCGAAGTTTACACTACTTGAGCATGATTTTAAAGGGAGAAAAACACCGAAATAATCATGTGTGTCGTCGCGCAAAGTTGGCTGGCCTCATTTTCGTTTTCAAAAAAATGAATAATACAATGCAGAACATACAGGGCGAAACAGCCAAACAATGTAAATATAAAAATGAATTAGTAAGAATAATGAACGAATCTTTGTGAATCACACGAGTTATTATAATCGGTACAGCTGCGTATCGCTCAAGACGAATAGAACAACGACAGTTCAACCATAATCGTTCAGACTACCCCAAAACGGAAATACCAGTGAAAAAACATTTTGGTTTATGAGTGCCTCTACAAAAAGTTGGAGGGATAATAATTTTGATGATAAAAGAATTTATATTGCAAAGCTAAACAAACGAAAATTTTGCTGAGTCTTGCGCTTACTGCAGTCGGTCTGAATTTGATTCCCAGCGAATCCTACCACCTGAACGCGTCTGTGAGCCATTTCTGCTTATTTAACGCATTCTATTGCAATAAACTATCGTTGGATTGTCGCTAACGAGCGATTCATCTACCACCTTGATGGTTCTCCGAACTTCGAACATAATTTCTCGCGAAATCTAGAAGTAAATCTACCACTTACGAAAGGAGGTAGAAATTCAGCACTTGGTGTTAACACATTCGCTAAAAATTGCGTGAAAATTGTAAGACATAATGTTTCCACCCCATGTTATCCACTTAAAAAGGGATTTTGCCACCCCAAAGTACAATTCAGAGCTAGTTTTACCACCTGAGAAATCATTCACCGAATTTTGTGTGACACCCCCCCCCTCAATTTGCACCCTTGCGCGCAGACCAGTTCCTCATCCAATGAAGTTTTAGGCTGGGTGAGCTGAACAGTGAGTTATTGGTGCTTTAGTCTTTAATTGGGTAATTGGGGCTCCGAGCAGTTCAATTGTGCCGAACAATAAGATTTCTGTGTAAAGTTTCCAAGTTTTTGACGACTTCTCCCGGCAAAATCACAAATTTTTCTAAATATTGGAGCTCCGGAGGCTCAATTTCAATTTTTTCACTGGAATTATCAGTCTCAGGCCACTTTGGAACACGGCAGATAACACGGATCACCCACTTATCTCCGTTATTATGGAACATGATGGAATGGTGCTGTGGGGCAAGCCCCCTTGGTTTTGGTCAGGAATCCAATTTTTTTTGTTTTGAAAAACACAGAAAATATGGGGGCCCTACCCATTTTCTGAATTTGAGTAAAAAGTTCTCGAGTTAAATGGTCCGAACGACAAAAATGGTTTTTAAAAAACTTTATTTTATTTTTCCGCTCAAGTTATCTCTACGCGTTACACCAATCGACTGACTGTCTTTCTATTTTCCTAGACTATTTATTCCAGTACAAAATTGAAGAGTCTGCATTTCACAGGGATCTAGGGTTACATATAAATATGGGATTATTGCTCTATAACTCCTCCCTCCTTAAGTTTGGCAGTTCCACATGTCAAAATATATTGGGTATACACCAAATTTTGGGGGTGATTGAGCATGATTAGTTTCAGGCGAATTTACTTCAATTGTTTCGTTTACTTCAAAGGGTTCATTTACTTTTCTTTTTAGACAATTGAAATTGAAGGGTTGGAATTTAAGAATTAGCAAAAGCGATATAATACAAAGGGACAGAATACAAAAGGAGTATAAGATTGGCACATGGTCAAAAGTAGAGTAATTTTCTTCTAGTTCTTCAAGGGGTGTCATGAGTACGTTTAATTTATGAACTTCATCAAAACTGAGGTTTAAAAATGTAGAATGCATTGGGAAGTTTTCAAGAGTGATTGGGAAAGTTTCATAATATTTATAAACTGTTTCAGCATTGATTAACGTTTCGTTGGCACTAAATTGTAGGAGAGCAGTTTTCTTGACATTAATTGTAAAATTGGAGAGATTACTGTGAGCATATTATTATTATGCATTATTATTATTGTTCTTCACTAGGCTATCTATGCAAGGGTTATGAACTTGTGTCACTTTGGTACAGTAAAAATAATCTAAGATTAAGTCACAGCTTCCTGTAAGTAATTGGTCTTGCTTAAGCACTAAAGGGGGATGAACTACCATAATTTTTACATTTGATTCTGATTCGGCTATCGGATAAGAAAGAAGAAAATAAGTTTCCGTCAACGGGACGTCTAGGGGTAATTGGACAAAGTAGTACAAATGAGTGGGAGTCAATGAACAATGAACTTTACCGGTTTGCCAGAGAATTTCGGGCGATTTAGATATGATTTTATTTCTAGGGTTGTCTTCTGAGATGCGTGCTAATTCCTTTTTTGAGATTATACTTTCATGAATAATATTACGCTTGCAACAATATTTTGAAACTTGAGGAATACTTGATCTAGGACTTCGTCCTCTAATTTTAAATTCTTATCAGAGCAATAAACTCCATACGTTTTATTTGGTTCCAAAAATTCTAAACAGTATTTTTCCAAGTCAGAATGATAAGGCCAAGCGGTATTCTATACTAATCTTCTCTTTGTGGAATGAAATAGACCGACGTTATTATTGAGCATGGGTTTTCCTCTTTGAAATACGATTTGGGATTTTTCTACATTTACACATTTTAACGGGTCATCAACAAGAACTATATTTCCTGAGGAGCTTAACTGTGAATGGATGGTAGCTAAACTATCATCGTCTTTAATTTCGTTAGGTTGGTTTTCATCATTTGGATGTGAGATTAAGGATTCAACTGAATTTGGAAAATTTACACTATTTTAGGTTTCATTTAAAAATTGATTTAAAACTTCATCTGGGTTTATTTCGTCATTTTCGATTGCATTTAAATTTTGAACGGGATTGATGATAATGCGTCTGCTACGTAATTCGTTTTTCCTAGGACGTACTTTATATCAAAATCATAATCTGGCAGTTGGCATTTCCACCGCAGCATCTTAGCGCTGGGTTCTTTCATGTTATGAAGATACTGTAAAGGTTTATGATCTGTTTGGATGGTAAAACGTCTTCCGTAAATATAAGGTCTGAAGTATTTGCATGCCCATACAATTGCTAAAAGTTCTTTTTCTATTGTACTTAATCTTTCTTCACTCGAATTCAGGGTTCGGGACGCATAAGAGATTGGTAGATCTTTTCCGTTAACATTTTGGGATAAGACTGCTCCTATTGCATAATTAGAAGCGTCTGTAGTCAATAAAAAGGGGTTATTAAAATCTGGTGGCTGCAAAATAGGATTGTTTTGAAGTAAAGATTTTAGAGTATTAATTGCATTAAGAAATTCGGGGTTTGAAGCATCAATAGTGGAGTCATTTCGTAGTAACGAGGTTAAAGGTTTGGCAATTTTTGCATAGTTTCTAATCATTTTTCTGTAGTAGCCAGTTAATCCAAGGAATTGTTTTATTTGTTTTTGATTCGTTGGATTTGAAAAGTTTGCAATAGCTTCTAGTTGGGCGGGGTTTGGTTGAATACCTTTCTCAGACACAATATGGCCGAGGTAGGCGAGTTCTTTTTTGAAGAATTCGGTTTTATCAAGCTGTATCTTAAGGTTGTGGTTTTGAAGTAGTTCAAAAACTTTCTTTAGGTGTTTTTTTATGTTCCTCTAAGTTATCCGAATAAACGATTATATCGTCCATGTAAACCAACACATTTGGAATACGTGAAAATAAATCAGGTTCATTGCCCTCTGAAACGTAGGTGGGGCATTTTTCAGACCAAAGGGCATCCTGAGGAACTCAAAATGGCCGTTCTCAGTGCTGAAGGCAGTCTTAGGGATTGAATCCGGGTCCATCTCGATTTGATGGAAGCCAGAGGCCAGATCGATTGTGCTAAAATAAGTAGCTCGACCTATTTTTCCAAGTAAATCTTCAATCACCGGTAGAGGGAATTTATCGTCAATTGTTTTGTCGTTAATTTTTCTATAGTCTAAGACTACGCGAATTTTCCTCTTTCCTGAGGCGTCAAGCTTCTTTGGGACTACCCATATTGGGGAGTTGTATGGGGAATTAGATTCTCTGATGATTTTATTCTTTAGAAGTTTGTCGATTTCTAATTTGATATCGTCTCGGAAAATTTGAGGATATCTGTAATTTCGGGTGTAAACTGGAATATCGTCTTTTGTCCTTATTGTATGTTTTAGTAAGTTTTTGGAAGAGCTAAGCAGGTCTTTCTCTCTTTTAACGATACGTGGAAACTCCTTGAGTAATTTGATAATGGTTTCTTTTTCTTCCGAATTCATATGATCTGTTCGTATTAATTTAGGAATTTCTTTCTTAATTTCTAGAATAGTATTTTCACTTACGTCTAACTTAGATGTTAAATAATCTATATCATCGACCTCCATAGGCTCGGGACAAATGGTCATGAGCTCTTGGGATTCGACTAAGCACCTAACTTTATTGTTGTCAAAAGAGTAAATTCCTTCTTTGATAGTATATCCATTTCCACTTATTTCATTGATTAATCCTTCACTTAAATTGTTATTATTTACTATAGGTATAGTTCAATAATATTAAGTCCTTTCCTTAATGTAATTTTTTGATCACTTTCGTCAGTCATAGTGTACTTTAATTGAAATTGTTTATTATTAGCTATCATTGTATGGGTTTCAAAATTTAACTTAATGTTTAGATCTTTCATTGTTTCATACCCTAGTAGTATCTCATACTTATTTGAAAAGGGGAATATGTACATTTTAATCCAGGCATCGATATCGAAGTAGTGGTTTAGGTTTGTTAATATATATTCGTAGCCTTCCTTTTCACCTGCCGGGGTGCTAACAATAAAATGTTCTTTGAGTTTGGGAATGTTTGCAGTAATTATCTTAGGGTGGATATAATTTTTTGCTGAACCTGTGTCAATCAGCCATTTTAGATTAAATTTGTCTTGGGCGTACGGTAGGGACTTACCTATGAAGTTAAGATCTAATTTTGGTACATTTCTGTCGGGCTTACGCAGTTCATTTGACCACTGCCGTTGAGAAAAGGCTGGTTCGATCCATTGGTCTCTTCTTCTTGAGATTGATGAGGTTGATTTTGATAATTTCAAATCAATCTCTCGGATAATTTCCGAGAGACAGACGGTGGGACAATTGGTCACGCCGTATAACTAGTCTTAAATTTTCTTTCACAAAAAGTTGCCGAATTTTCACTCACGCTTTTTAGTCAGTTCCTGCAATCGGGCGCCAGTTAAATGGTCCGAACGACAAAAATGGTTTTTAAAAAACTTTATTTTATTTTTCCGCACAAGTTATCTCTACGCGTTACACCAATCGACTGACTGTCTTTCTATTTTCCTAGACTATTTATTCCAGTATAAAATTGAAGAGTCTGCATTTCGCAGGGATCTAGGGTTACATAGAAATACGGGATTATTGCTCTATAACTCTCGTAGTTAATAAAAGTATGGTGTTCTTAGAAAAAATGTCCTTCAAAAACTCATAAAACAGTTTGGAAACTGTGAAGTTCACTCCCCTCACCCACCAGAAACAGAATTTACAGCCTGAAAGAGGTAGGAGCTTGCTGGCAAAACTTATAAATTGAGCCACATGTTCAATGGACTACCGACGGACAGACGACTGTTGGGTCAACACATTTTGCCCAATTTAATCCATATCGTAGCTGTGCGCCCAGTGTATAGGGCAAGTGCCTGACGGTCAGTAGTGGCAACTGACTCTGGCCAGTAGGAAGAGTGAAAGAGTAGACATCATTGTGTTTTTTATCTCAAATTTTTGGTTTCTCCCCGCAAAAGAACACTCCATTTTTCTGTGGAGAGACCAAAAATTTCAAACACATTGATCGCCAACCACTACCAGGCCTGCTTCAACATGAAGTGGAATCCAATCTCCCCCCCCCCACCATCTGGCGCTGTTTGGTGCAGGAACGAATGTTCATTTAGGTCGCGTATAGACAGCTTGGCATTTTTTTTGGTGCAGGTAGTCACTTTGGCCATTTTCAAGGCGAGAATAATAAGCGAATCAGCTTCAATTGTAATGACTTTTACAAGAAGCTGCCGGAATACTTTCTCTGGTGTGCTAGGTGTTCTCCTCGTCACACGCATCAGCGATATGTACTTTTGTGGAAAGTGGCCTCGATTCAAAGAAAGGAGGCGGATATTTTAATATGAATTGCCTCCTCGGCTCTATAATAACTCACCGTTTAGGGAAATATGTCAAAATATGCGTCCCTCACGTTTAAAACACCGAAAACAACATAAAAGTCGGGAAATGCGTGAGTTGAGTGGCTCTCGTAGCTCCTTCGGTGATGCAGCGATTTATTTTGTATCGTTCACGGTCATAGGGGACAACTGACGAGAACAACAGCCCCTCCCTGTTAATTGTGGGACGGTGACAGCTTCTGAACGTATCAAAATTGAAACAAAATTTGATACGCTCATTGTGTGAACATTAATCGAGGAAAGGTCTGGCTTCAACCCGCAATGCCTTTAGTGCAGTGCGTGCCTAAGCCTACCCGCACCGACCAGCGACCACACCCCGTGGTTAGTGGAACGTATTTTTTTGGCCAATTTTCTCAAATTGTTCCGATGTGAGCCAAACGCGGTTTATGAGTTCCTCAGACCATGCTGAATTGAGAAATACAGGCGGTTTTTGCCAAAATGTGAGATTTATGTCGAGAGACAAGTGTCTCGGAACATATCGGTATAAACGCACCAGGTTAACTGGCCAGCCTTTCAATTTTCGCTCTATTGCTGTATGTTTTGTTTTGTTTTTTTGTACTTGGAACGTTCAAATTGCGGCCTTGGACCACAGGTATCTGGTCGGTGACCACTAGCATCACTAGCAGGGCAGATGCTCGACCGGCCGTACATTGGTGTTATGCCGGTCCTCACTCCTCAGTATCACGTGGCAGTCCCTAAGACAACGCTTAACTGACAAATTCACGGAATAAAGGTCAATACAGACTATTTGGACGTGACGTGGGAACACGCATTCCCACGTGTGATACAAAATTCCAGAAAATGCCTTTATTTATTCACGTTCACATTGCTCTGACAAGCATCATCCCACGTCACGTCCGGACAATGTGAACGTAAACAAACAAATTCCTTTTCTGGAATTTTGTATCACACGTGGGACAGCGTGTTACCACGTCACGTCCGAATAGTCTGAATCCGACCTTAACGGCAAAAACGCCTAATGGCCGTCAAATGACCAAACAGCTTGGAATTTTTCTCCCGGTCTTTGATGATGGTCAAATCACTATTCAAGCAGGAAACAACAATTCAGTTTGAAAAGCAAATTCGAGGATAATGAGTTAGATACAGTCATTCAACCATTCGTCACCTCCAAAAATGATTAATTAGGCCGCCATAATGACTATAAGCTTGTAAACTGTCATGATAACTGCCCACCTGACCATAAATCCAAACGTTTTGCCTCCAGCCACTCGTTCTAGGCCCTGTTCACTTCGAAAATCAATATCATTCGAACTGAATACGTAAGAAAAATAATTTATCCCAATCCGGGAAATCTTCATTTTTTCCCGTAACATGTTTGGCTGTCCCCCAGCTCAGATTCGAAATATTTAGTTCTAGCCTGGACTGTATCGATTACCAGTTTTTTTTAAGTCTATTACAAAACTATAAAATAAAAAGTATTAAAACAATTTATCACGAGGCTATTATCTCTATAAACTAAACTAGAAACTAGACTAATCCAGGTTAATGCTCTCCTAATTATATCCCAACCTTTTTTAGCTGAGAAACTAGATCCAAGCTCGCCCATTTTCCCTCCTCATTTTCTTTGGCCTAATTAGGTCTCGAAGATCACACGGTAATTAAGATTAGTTCGGCCGATGAGGGTGCCCCAGCGCATTGTATTATAGTTTGGGCGATGGCCTGCAGTGGCTGACTCTTCTTGTTAGAGGATGACGGTGTGGGGGGTGGGGGGAGAAGGCTTTGTCACGCGAATCCGCACCACCCGCCGTGGTGTTGTATTACAGGTGTTGAGCGCTTGAAGAAGAAGAAGAAGAGCGTAAACGCATTGTTTTCCAACCCCCCCCCTCCACTGCCGTAGCACCATTGGACTCGTGGGTAAATGCCCCTCTAATGAATGCTCAACTTCTTCGGCGAAGTGACTTTAGTGGAAGAGTGATGGTGTGTGTTGTAATGAGGGTGCCTGGTAAGGGGGGGGGATGGATAGAACAAGTGTTTATTGTTACGGTCGTTTGTCGGTAGGATATTGGAAGACCCTTCCATCCTCCAACCCTCCCAATCCTTCTTTTCTTTATCCGGTTCTAATAAGGAAACACGAGAAGAATTCTTTTTAATGTAATGTCATAGTATAGTGGAAGAGATTAATGAATTTTGATTAGAAGAAAGGTACTAATGCTAACGAGAGGCCCCCTTCCACCAAACACTATTATTCTTCATCAAAAGGCCTCACTAAATGCGCGCAGTGCTTGGTTATTTGTCTGGGAAACTGAAAAGACCAAAGAACTCCGAAATTAAATCTCTGCAACTACTGTGGAAAACATGTGGCCCGAATCGCGCTATTTCTCAATTTTTAAGCTCGAATCGTGCCTTTTTCAAAGTTTAAACGCAAACTGTTCCCGTAAGAATTAGCCTGTATCACGTTTTCTCTAAATTTGTGCTCATACTTTTCCGATATTTGCCGATATTTTGATACAGTTGCCAATGCTGCGATCCCCCTCCACATCAGAAAGAGCTTGAATCTTCGGAACTTCGCATCGTTCCAGGCTTTCACTCCAGAAAAAGCCCGAATCTTAAAGCGCGTCTGAGCACCCTTATTTGCAACTGCTGGTTTCAGACTTCAGAGGCGTTACTCGGCTTTGTGATTGCTTGAGACTGCCTCACGCCTCAGTCACTCTTTTAGAACAGCGTTAGCTTGAAACAGCTTTTTTTTTTCGTGCTTTAAGGCATGAGCTGGAAACAGATCATACGCTGCCTATAGAGTTGGCTTTAGAAAAACTGTTTCGCATCTCAGCGAATCTGCTGTTTCACTCCGCTGCTGATAACTCCGTTCAAACAGCATTATCGCGGCCCCACTGTGTTTACTGAAACAGAGTTCGTTAAGACAGCTGTTTCGCATCTCAGCGTTGACTTCAGATACCACTGATTCTCTTTTTTGGGTTGAATTGAGACTGCCATTTCGCGCCAGCCTCAGCTGCTCCTTCAAACAGTTTTTTCGAGGTTTCAGCACCTGCTTGAAAATGGCTCAGCGTTGGCTCACACTGGAATAGAAGCCTGTGAAAATATCGCGATATAGTATCCGGGCGTCATTCGTTGGCCGCACTTTTTCGTTTGAACCGTTCGTCATCACAGCGTGAGCTTGGAAAGACCGTGAAGCGTCTGAAGAATCCGTGAAAGAACATTTTTTTTCACGGAACCCGCGACTCTGCTGCGGATCTCCTTACTACTTAGGCCGTTGCCGGCCCTTACCTGTACCCCATATTTGGCCCGGACTCCTCAGCAGAGTCGGTCCCATCACTCAGCTCGACCCGTTAGCCGCGACTGGTGTCCAACCAGTCCCCGCGCCCGAGAGGCACCACGTGGAGGGGGGGTCTTTCAGAGCTGAGGATGCTGGCTTGCGCCATGGACCGAAACCGGGCAGGGAAGGTTCCCCAACTCGGACATTGCCGGTCCCAGTCCCCTGCGCTCCAGAGCCGAGTCGTCCGGCGGGCCATTCCTACCCCATACCACCCGCCGCAGATCCCCGTGGAGGCTGCAGCGACGAAGCACATGGTCGGTTGTCTCCTCCTTGACGCCACAATAAGGGCATGTTGGAGAGTCCCACCGCCGGAAGAACCACAACTTGGCGTTGAAAGAGCCGTGCCCCGTCAGGATAGAAGTGGCGGCGTGGTCAAGGGTAAACCACTTGGCTGCCGCCAGTCTCGCTTTGAACATCGGGCACGAACCCTAACAAACGCCTACCCGTTGGACTGCTAGCCCAACCCGCCCGCCAAGCCTCGACGACTAGGTCATCGAGAAGGCGGATGCCCCAAGCGGCCCCCCATTCATCGGCCATAATACCAATGCGCTCTGCCCAGTCTTCACGGCACCGTACCAAGCCCAAGTTTTCTTGGGCGAGGCGGCGCCAATGAACCAATGCATCGAGCAGGAGATCCGCAAGAGGTGTCCCCGCCAGTACCTGGAGCGCGTTGGAGCTAACCGTCCGGTACGCCATGGCTACCCGCACCAGCGCCTGCCGCTGCAAGCTGAGGACTTTCGCCCTCTAGGCCCTCGCTGGTCGGTACTGTGACGGAATACCTACACGTCACCAATAAGAGACGAAGACGCGGAGGATAAGGCAGCGCTCTCCCATAGATTCAGGATCAGTTCCGTTCGAGCGTTCCTTTGTGTTACAAGCTTCAACCCTTTCTTCCTCTTCCTTATTGGGACTATCATCCCAACACTGGTTTGTCTGACATAAGTGAGTTATTTATTTTATTTAAAGAAGAATAATTATATATTTTATTTTATTTCATTTTTCTTTCGTGAGTCATTTTTTGTCCGCAAATTCCCCGGTCTTAATCCTCGAGCGCGGTACCGATCCGGAATAACCGCGTCGGTCCGTCTCAAGTGGCATCCCTTGTTCTTCGGAACCTACACCTTTCCTTCTACTTTTCCAAATATCAGCAGGCATTTGTTTAATTTATTTATTTATTTTTTTTTCTTTTTCAAGGAAACTTAATTTTCAATCACAAATCACTACAAAAGCTGCGGAGTTTATTTTTGTTTCCGACCTTTGAGACAACGTTTGTTTCTTATCTTCAGCTGTTTCCTCTCTTCATCGCTCTTAATACCTTTAAAAAAGAGTCACTGACCCCTTCCCCTAAAACCTCCATCACAGGAGAGAGGCTTTTAACTTTATTTATCTCGTCCCTTTAAATTAATTTAAATGGCATCTGTAGCGTGTTCAAATTGTAAACATGTTTTCACGGAGGGAGAAAAGTACTTAGTTTGTACTGGGTGTCAAAAAATAAGATGCGAAGGATGTAGCAATATAACTTTCGAAAATTATGGAAAACTGAAAACAGAATTAAAAACAAAATATCTTAATGATTGCTGCAAGGTAACGCTTGAAAAGTTATTCTCAATGGTTACGGCCCTTAACCAAAACGTCAAGTCTCTCCAGAATACTATGACTAATCACAACACCGAAATTAAATCCCTCAAACAGACGAGCGGGGAAAATTCCCAAAAATATGATAACATTCAGACACAACTCTCTTCTATCATGTCGGCCCTGTCAGGTCAAACGGCTACAGGTGAGTCAAAGTCGACCTATACTAAACCACCACCACTTTCCGCGGTTTCACAAGAGTCGCCGCCTACGACTGAAACCAAGCGAAAAGAAACCGTTCAATCTTTAAACTCGTTAGTTGAGGACACAAGTCACCTTTCGGGATCCACTGTCCCCCACGTATCGTGGCCAACAAGTACGACATTCAGTGGTGTGGCTCACCCTCCGACTTATCACTTCTCACAATTAAAACTATCTGAGTCTTTAATGCGGCTAATTGAAAAATTACCGAGATTTATGTCTCACGAGCCCAAATCAGTTTTTCGTTTCGTGCTAAAAATTTACGAGTAGAATGAAATAGCCCAAGACGTGTTCTACTTAATATTTTTCCACGCCGCTACACTACAACAAAATCCTCAGCTACACCAAATATTTGCCAAACATCAAGACAAAATTACTTTCGATATTTTAAAGCAGGAATTATTTTTCGAAACCTCAATTTCTTGAGCATCACAAATTTAAAACTACACTATGCCTACGAGCCTCAACTTTATAATCAATCATTTACTGATTATTGCTCAAGGAAAATCAAAATAGCAAAGATTCTTGATTATCCCCTTGAACAAATTCTTCCTGCTACACTAGCCGGTGCACATGCAAGCACAAGAGCGAGATTCCACTTTAAGGCCCAACCGTCCTCTATGGACGAGCTGGTCGAGTTTGCTCAAGATATAGACCAAGCTCACGTCACTAAACCGTCTTGGACCAGCTGGAAGGCATATGAACCAAGGCAATCGCGTGGAAAATCGCCTATTCGTTCACCCGAGCACTCGAAAGGCCAGAGTAGTAGCTCTCGTTACCAACAAAAACCATCGGCTGTTCCAAGGCAGCACTTCAGTGGTCGGCAGGATAACGCTCAATCATCTCGTATTTTCAAGAATTATGGGGCAAAGAACGGAACTCATCACCAAGAACATCAGTCTTCTACCCCTAATCAAACATTTTACGTCATTTCTTAGATCAAAATTCTTAGAAAATTCTTAGATCAAACCCATAAAACTGAAGTGTCGGGGCCCAAAAAGGGTTTGGCGACAAATCAAACGCTCAAAAGCAATGAAAAGAAGTCCAGCAGGAAGGCAAAGCCTCCTCCCTCACACCCCGCCAATGATTGACAATCTCTCCAGGGCGACTCAATTCACACTATTTCATTGAGCTCGTCCAACCAAGTCGACATTATATTATTAAACCAGCATTCTCACCGAGCTCTGCTCGACACGGGGGCTTCGATTTCGGCGGTTAGCGAACAACTATTTCGTAAAATTCAAAGCAATCTTGCTTCCCCCCCCCCCACAACATTGTTCTTGCAAAGTTTCTCTCGCGAATAAAAATACTATTACAATATCTCAATTTGTAGAACTTGAAGTATGCATTGGTAGCTACAGCACGTCTTATCGATTCTTCATCGTTCCGAATTTGACGGTACCAATCATTCTGGGTTACGATTTCATGAAGCATTCTGCAATGATTATCCATCCTGCTGCCGGAACTTTCCACTTCGCTTCAAACCCTAACATAAAGTTCAAATTTTTGCCGCCGGAACAGCTACAACACGGACCACGACTCGCAAACTTGTCTCTTGACTCCAATACAGAGCAGCAAATGATGTTAGAGGATCTAAAAAGAGAATTCCCAAGCGTGTTGAATGAGTCCATCGGAGAAACTAATCTTCTCTGCTACGACTTACGCCTCAAAAATAATGTAGAATGGCGCCCTCCCAAAAAATCGTACACCCTTCCTCCAGATAAATTGGAAATCTTAAGGGAAATCTTGCAGAATCTCTCTCAAAATAATATAATCGAACCATACTTTTCCGAATACACCTCACCTTGCTTTCTTGTTCGTAAACCCCCCAACCCGTCGTCTACAACGCCGTCCTTTCGCTTAGTCGTCGACTTCAGGTACCTCAACTCTTGTCTAGAGTACATAGACTATCCATTGAGCACTATTGACAGCATTTTTATGCATTTGCAGAAGGCCAAATACTTCTCGATACTCGACCTAAATTCGGCGTATCATCAAATACCCTTGACCGATGAGTCAAAGCAATACGTTGCTTTTAATTGTGTATTTGGTACTTTTACCTTTAGAAAAATACCCTTCGGAGTCGCAACAGGTGGTCAAATTTTGAGTCACCTCATTCAAATGGTGCTCGGGAAATACAAATTTAAATTCTTATTGACATATCTGGATGACCTCCTGATTTATTCGTCATCGTGGACGGACCACAAAATGCATGTCCGGACGGTACTTGCGGCCGTGGAAAAGGCAGGCCTTACGGTTAACCCGTCAAAGCTTAAACTTGGGTGTACGACCATAAATTACCTTGGACATATAATTTCCCAGGGGCGAATAGAAATTGACCCAACTCGCATCAACGCCTTATTGGACATACAGCCCCTAAAAACGCCAAACAAGTAGCTCAATTCCTTGGCGCAGTCCAGTTTTTCGCTAAGTTTATTCCTAACCTGGCCATCATGGCCGAACCACTGAACAAAATTCGTTCACCTAAAGCGGATTTCAATTGGTCACCAGAATGCGAACAGGCATGGGAAAACATTCAAGCCAGATTGAGCCAAACTACAAGCCTTGCCTTACCAAACTTTGATACCCGCTTCCGCTTGTATACGGACGCTTCAGGAACTGGGGTAGCAGCGGTTCTTGCACAACAGGACAATGCAGGGATTGTACGCCCCATTGCATATTACTCTAAGAAATTGAACACACATCAAAAGAACTACTCCATTTACGAGTTAGAACTCGTAAAGAGCAGTAATTCTAGGTGTGGAAAGGTACCAAGATTTCCTCTTGGACCGAGAGTTCGACTTGTTCGTGGACAACTCGGCCTTGACGTATCTCTCCGCCATGAAACAAACCGCCACAGGGAGACTCGCGAGATGGTTACTAAGATTAATGCCTTTTCGCTACCGCAGTCACCAACTTCCATCTCGGGAAAACGCAGTGGCTGACTACTTGTCGAGAAATCCCGTGGAGGCACCGGGCCCTAACGAAGCAGAAAAAGAAGAACAAAATCAATTCTTGATAAACCCAACATCCGTAGACACCCTTGCCGTACTCGGAAATTTCCCTGAAATATTCAGCGACTTCACAGAACGCCAGAGGTCCGATCCAACCTTGGCGCCTATTATTTCTAAATTAGAAAACCGGGAAAACGTTCCCAACTACGCCATCCGCAATAATAGGTTGGTATATTTCGTCCGACCTGGAAAACCTAGACTATCTGCACCATCCTGCCTAAAGGACATCATATTCAATTATTACCACGAATCTACGTTTGGTTGTCATCTCGGGGTATCGAAAACCCAAAAGGCCATATCGTCTATTTTTCATTGGCCAGGATTATGGCAATATGTTAGAACAAAACTTCAAGGTTGCTTAGTTTGCCAACGGGCCAAAGTGCCTCAACACTTACCCCACGGGGAGTTGAGCTCTACGGTTCCTCAACGTCCGAATCAGCAATTGTTCATTGACCTTGTAGGCCCCCTCCCCATGTCGAAAAACCGCCACAAGTACATTTTTGTCGTGGTGGACGCCTTCACACGTTTCGTTTTCCTTCTTCCGATGCGTCGATGCACATCCACCGAAGTGATAGACCTTCTTAAAAATAATCTTTTTAAGAACTTTGGGTTGTGGTCAGTCGTTTGCAGCGATAGGGCCTCAATTTTTAGAAGTGCGATTTACAATGAGTTTCTTTTCCGCCATGGTATTCGGAAACTTTTCTTGATCCGTCATTATCCAAACCCATCCTTGGCGGAGCGAAAGATACGCTCTCTCAAAACAGCCTTAATCGCTTATCACAGCGAAGATCAGACAAGATGGGACGAAAACTTGGACAAAATCCAATTGACATTAAATAATACACAATCCACAGCCACCGGATACACCCCCGGTGAATTATTCCTCAGTAGACGCATGTCCACCCCACTATCAATATCTTTAGATGTGGAAGACATCGTTGACCCGCAGGTCACAAATGTCACAGATACATGGGCAAATGCTTGTAAGAACTTACTAATAACACACCGCCGGTTACAAGTTCAATATAATAAGCGTCACAAACCTGTCACATTCTTTCCTAATGATACTATTTTAATTAAAACCTATACCTTGTCATCAAAAATAAACAACGTAGCTGCTAAATTATCGTTCAAGTACTCCACTCCTTACAAAATTCTGCGTAAATTAACCCAAGTTTCCTATGAAATCCAAAGTGTCTCAAACCCAGCGGACGTCAAAACGGCCCATGTCAGCCAAATGAAAAAATTTATCCCCATTCGAAACCCTCACTAACTAACTAAGTAATTTCTATATTTAAATTAATAATTTAACAACTCGTGATTGAACCACAAAATATCCTATAAACATCCTCTTTCCCAAATGTTAGCCTTCTTATTGCTCGTTATGCGAACTACCTTATATCTTTTGCCGAAACGTTGGTTGGATTACCCCCAGGCAAAAGATGAGGTTCTCGGTCATTGCGATGACAACTGGTGGCGATCGATGGCCCAAAAAAGTCTCCCGGGCAAAATAAACAAGTCTACAAGGCCAACTAATTCGACGTGCACCACCGAACGACAATCCCTGGATAACATCCAAGCTTCATCTCTCTCATCATTTCCACTATGGAGAACTCGGAGTCAACCAGCCGACTCCTCTCGACAACGACCCCGAATCTTCATTTTTCACAGCCAGCTCAAATCAACGCCATACGTCAACACGCCGTCCGTATAGTACTCCCTACTTCAAGTCCGCAGCAGTAACCCTTCCGACGTTACCAACACGTGCAAACATACTCTTCCCGGAGAGGTCTTCCTTCGTGACGGGGGTGTTGTGACGGAATACCTACACGTCACCAATAAGAGACGAAGACGTGGAGGATAAGGCAGCGCTCTCCCATAGAGTCAGGATCAGTTCCGTTCGAGCGTTCCTTTGTGTTACAAGCTTCAACCCTTTCTTCCTCTTCCTTATTGGGACTATCATCCCAACACTGGTTTGTCTGACATAAGTGAGTTATTTATTTTATTTAAAGAAGAATAATTATATATTTTATTTTACTTCATTTTTCTTTCGTGAGTCATTTTTTGTCCGCAAATTCCCCGGTCTTAATCCTCGAGCGCGGTACCGATCCGGAATAACCGCCGTCGGTCCGTCTCAGTACCACTACCACGCCGAGCCGTACAGCAGGGTGGGTATGAATACCGCCCTGAAGTAACGCGCCCGGGAGCGGTAGTCCGCACCGCAGACGTTTCCCACCACTGTCCTGTAGAGGGCAAAAGTCCTCTCTAGCATCCCCGCTACTACTTCAAGCTGTGGGGTCGCTATCCTCCCCGGGTTGATCTCAACCCAAAGGTAGCGGCCTTGCCGCTTACCCACGAGGCGAGCCCCCGGGTAGCGAACCACCAGGGGACTGCCCCGAGAGAGCCGACCCCGCATCAGGACCAATTGGGTCTTCGGCACTGCGAGAGCCAGTCTGACCGCCCCCCCCCCCACCACTCGTCTACGACCCGCAACAGCCGATTGATCTCTCGACTTGCTTCCTCCCGGGAGGCGTAATTTGAAATGCTACTCGATTTCAGCCAGCCACTCTAAAGAGATTTGTAACGCGAGGTCTCATTGGCTGACAACTTTGCGCGTTGATTCAAACGACCAAAGAGCGCTCTGCCGGATGACAATATGAAACAGCTAGTCATTCCAGCCTTTTTTCCCTATTCATGTTTATTTTTGTTTAAATTGATTAAAAATTTGTGACGTCACAGTAGGCAGATCCCAAACAATTTTCTTCAATGATTAATAAGGTTCTTAATAACGACGAGCTGAGATACGTTTAGAAACAGAGTGATGAGACGTCACCACTTTTTCAGTCAATTTTTGGTTACGCCTCAGCAGGTATTACAAACGCCCGAACGTCTCACACAAAGCTGCTCATAGAAATTCCTCCTACTCAAAGTGAATTTCAAGTCAAATTAGAATTTTACCTTACGAAAAGCCCGGTATCTTTTTTTATTTTTTTCCATATCGTGAACATCTACAGGGTGTTTCAGGATGAATGATCAGGACTTTAAATAGTTGTCCCAACTAGGACAAACCAAAATCGTCAGGATCGCAAATGCTTGGTTTCCTAGTTACAGGTTTTTTTTTGTCATTTTTCGGCCAAACACGTTCTTTTCGTCAAAATTTAGAAAAACGCAAATTCAAGGACGCGTTTTTGCTTAATCGGGAATTGCTTCAATTCGTGGCTACAGCTGCTGCCAAACAGCGCGTATTAGCTGCTAAAATGAAGACTGGCGCTAATTTGCGTATCAATATTGAGAAAACGCCTAATTCGTGCTGGCAAAACTAGAGAAAAACATGGAAGTGAAAGCCTAATGTCCTGTTAAAATTGAGAAAAACGCTAATTCACGGAAACATGTCTACCAAAACATGCTTGATTACGGCTAAAACTAACGCAAATGCAGGTTTCCGCCTAAAATTGCGATAAATGACTATAATTCGCTTGTAAAATTAAGAAAATGCGTTAACGCATGCTAAAGAAAGAATTCGAGGCTAAAATTAAAGAATAATTCGCAGCTAAAATTGAGGAAATGTGCTCATTCGCAGCAAAATTTGAGAAAAACGCCAGTTTGTAGTCCAATTTGGGAAAATCCGCGACTAAAATTATGAGAAATAGCGACAATTCGCCATAAAAATGGAGAAAAAAGAAACGCTTATCCGCATGACTTAAGGTGCGTTTACACTGAAGTGTCGCTCTACACTTATTGCTTAAAATTTAGTGTCAGACACAAATATCCTTAGTGTGAACACAAACTTCCAGAAAATTTTATCAGAATTTGTACAGTCAATATACATGTGTCTAACACTTTACATTTATGTCGAGACATAAGTGTAGCTACATAAATGTCAGACACTTTAGTGTAAATGCACCTTAAGAAGTGAAGAAAACGCTCTTAATTCCCGGACTAAAACGGAGAAAAAGCGCTTTTAAAATTGAGAAAAACGCTAAATCACGAATACATTTATGCCAAAACGCGCTTATTCACAGCTAAAACTGAGGCAAATGCGGATTCTAGCCTAAAATTGAGATAAAGAGCGCATTCGCTGTGAAAGGTGGCGGGAAAATTTATTAATTCGTGGCTAAAATTGACAAATAAATGTGATTCGCAGGAGAAAAAACGCCAATTCGCAGATTTGGGGGAAACCCGCTAATTCGGGGCTAAATTAAATTGAATAAAAGCGGTAATTCGCTGGCAGATCGAAGAAATACTTCTCGGTTAAAATTATGAAATAATTCGCAGCTAAAACTGTGGAGAAAAAAGGCTAACTCGCGGATCATCTTGAGGTAATCCTCTGCTAAAATTGAGGAAAAGCGGTAATTCGCGCCAAAAACGGAGAAAATGAAGAAAAACGCTAATTCTCGGCCATCAAAGTGTAAAAGCGCCAATCCGCTCCTAAAATCCGGAAAAACGCTAATTCGCGGATACATTTAATTTAAAAAGGGGGTGGCATGAAAACACGATGGACACAATAGCTGGATCATTGTTTCATAAAAAGAAAGATAAAATCAGGTTTATGATCGAACCTCTCCCAGGATAAAATCCTAGAAGGTTGAAAAAAGTGGTTTTCGGGATGCTGTCGGTCTGTCGCCTTTTTTCCCGATAAATTACGTGAAAATAAAACCCTAGCCGTTTCTTGGTATAAAAGCGCCTATCTGACCTTTGTTTTGAGGAAAAAAATCATTTATCGGACATGTTCCCCCCGCACCGAAATGTCGTTTTAATTAGTTATAACTTCAAAACAAGTGTTTCCACAATTTTTGAAATATTTTTTAAAATAATTCCTCGTGAAATTTTCATGCGAATTGACTACAATATTACCGAAAAAAATCAACTTTTCTGTAGCCAAAATCGTCGTTCTTAGCGCAAAATGACCAGTAGCACAAAATAACGGTCGAAAGTGCAAAAAAAGGGGCGCGAGAGGGCCCCTAAAAAAAGAAAATTAAGCAAAAATTGTGGGAGAAGTAGGATTTGGCGCGTCTACGTCAAAAATTATTTACCACCGAATTACCTAGTACATAAATCGAAACCTAGTTGTCTCTTAGTATGTAAAACGCGAATACCTTGTTTTGAAGAAAAATAATTTCCCAGGCATGTTCAATTATAGTAGCGGAATGCTATATTTTCGGTTTTTTTTTTTTTAAATGCAATCATTGATGTACGCGAAAAATTACCGTTTACACAACGCGCAACCTTCAACATTCAACCCATTTTACCTCAGTACACATGTATTTATAATTTCGGTGCGATTTTGGGATATTCGGGGGAATTTTTGGATGGGGAAGTGACGAGGAGGGGGATGGTGAGGGGTAATTTTACTTTAATGGAAGTGTTTCTGTGAGTAGGTACATTTGAAGATCAACGCGGAAATATCTGCATTTACTTTTTATGTTTGGTGAAATACGGCTCAAATATGACGGTATGATCAGGAATATCTGAACTTTTGCTGTGAGAATTTCAAAGGCTGTTCGTGTTACAAGCAGGTAGTCGTAATCATCTTCTTATTTTTTGGTCAGGAAGGTTCAACATTTTCAACCGAGTCGGAGGGCCTTGAAAAGTTGGGATGCAAGGTAAACCGTTTTTTTTGGGATACATACATTAGTTACTGAATTAGTTAGGTAGGTAGTATTATCCAACAAAAACTTGTCGATGTTTGCTTCAGAGAGATCGCGACTAACAATGAGACTTATTTAATCCTCAGGTATTTTATTAAACAATCTTCGACAACGCGATAGTCTATTAATTGTATTTGTAACAGTAAGTTTGGCATTACCGTGAGTTATGGTTGCGTATCACATTTCTTTTCGTGAAAACCGTCGCAAACATAAACAGCAACTAGCAAGCAGCGTAAGATGAATAAAGTGGAAGAATCCATAACTCCCATTATTAGGGAGCCTCCCTACAATCCACGTGTCATCCAAATTATTAATGGATGACATGAATTTGTCTCCCCTCCGCTGTACTTCGAAAGCATTGTTTAAGCCTGAGTGACGATACCCAGAATTGGTGGATGCCAGAATTATATATCGTGAGACTAAAAAACAAGCAAGGCATGTCGTTCTTAATGTACATTCAAAAATTATTCCTTTGCATTACAGAATTGAGCTTCTTGCCCAGTCAAGTGATCTCATACCCGTGAAAGGAAAAAGATCGAGAACCAACTATATGAAAACTTGTGTGAATGTGGAATATGCCTGAAGTTGAGTCAAACGTCCACTAAAAAACGTAAACATTGGGATAACAACATATCATGAATGGCTGGGTACATTTAATTTTTACCTTTTAAATGTCAGCCCTATAATTCACCCGTCGCTGGTACAAATCGGAGACATAAATCCTCAGAAAGTAACGACTGAAATTGTGTACCTCACGATCGTGATCGTAAACCAACGACGAAATTCGGAAAAAGTTGCCCGTTCGCGGCTGAATACATGCCGTAATTAAACTCCCCAGCGGCTTCAACGACTGGGAACTCCAGAACCCACGACGATCCGGAAGTACAACAGCGACGACGCAGTCTTCCCGAAGCGAAGGATCGCTCACCAAAAATCACGCCGTACGGGAAAACGTCCAGCGGTCAATTGAGACGACTCTTGACCGTTCGTGACGTCACACCCTACCAAGGCATCCACTGGCAAAGCCTATTGGGAAGTGATTCGATCCTGACCGGTTGGTATAAGGCTGACCCTGACCGAGGCCACTTACCCCGTTTTGTTTTTTCTGACCAGTGGGACGGATAACCTTACGGGAACCTTCCAAGCTCTATTCCGTTGAGAAGACTCCGGACGCTTGTTGAAGTGGACACCCTATTGTGGATCAAACCGCCCCTGGTTCAAGTCGTCCCAAACCGGACGCATAGATCCAAGTAAATTGGACGGATAACCTTACGGGGACCTTCCAAGTCGATATATCGTCGAGAAGACTCCGGACACTTGTTGAAGGGAAACCCTATTGGGGATTAGACCGTCATTATTTCAAGTCGTCAGTGACCTGACGCATATATCAAAATCGAACAGCCGGATAACCCTACGGGAACCTTCCAAGCTCAACATATCCGTTGAGAAGACTCCGGACGCTTGTTGAAGGAAAACCCTATTGTGGATTAGACCGTCACTGTTAAAGTCGTCATACACCTGACGCATCTATACAATCGGACCGGCAGGATAACCTTACGGGAACCTTTCAAGCTCTACTCCGTTGAGAAGGCTCCGGACGCTTGTTGAAGTGGAAACCCTATTGTGGACCTGACCGCCGATAGGCATCCGTGCCAAAACCGTAGAGAAGACTCCGGTAATTCTTTTATTCATTCCCCTAACCTCGGTGGAGCTTGATAGATACTACGGGGCTTAGCGACACTTGTGTCTGCCCCAGAATTCATCGAGTAAGACCGATCCTGTCCGAACCTTTCCCTATCCTTGCCGAACTCGGCGAAGAAGACGCTGCGGACAACAACAAGGGACGCTAACGGACCGTTAGCCCAACAGGCTACCCATAGCCAGTGTATTTTTCTTTTTTCTGACCAGTGGTGCGGATAACCTTACGGGAACCTTCCAAGCTCTACTCCGTTGAGAAGACTCCGGACGCTATTGTGGATTAAACCGCCCCTGGCTCAAGTCGTCCTAACCCGGACGCATAGATTCAGTCAATCGGACGGATAACCTTTCGGGAACCTTCCAAGTTCGACATATCCGTTGAGAAGACTCCGGACGCTTGTTGAAGGGAAACCCTATTGGGGATTAGACCGTTATTTTTTTAAGTCGTCAGTGACCTGACGCATATATCAAAACCGAACAGTCGGATAACCTTACGGAACCTTCCAAGCTCTACTCTGTTGAGAAGACTCCGGACGCTTGTTGAAGGGAAACCCTATTGTGGATTAGACCGTTACTGTTACAGACGTCATACACTTGACGCATATCCAAACCGGACCGGCAGGATAACCTCGCGGGAACCTTCCAAGTTCGACACATCCGTTGAGAAGACTTCGGACACTTGTTGAAGGGAAACCCCATTGTGGCCCTGACCACCGGTAGGCATTCGTGCCAGACCGTTGAGACGACTCCGGTCAACATTCATTCTCGTTCCCTCACCCCCGGTGGAACTCGATAGATACTACGGGGCTTAGCGACACTTGTGTCTGCCCCATAATTCATCGAGCAAGACCGATCCTGTCCAAACCTTTCCCCGTCCTTGCCGAACCCGGCGAAGAAGACACTACGGACAGCACCAGAGGACGCTAACGGACCGTTAGTTCGACAAGAGGATCTGCAACAGCGCGAAGGGACGGTACCAGACCGACCGTCGCGAAGTCTACGCACCGGAACGACCGGAAATCATTGAAGAAACGCATTGTTATTATTTTTTTTCCGAACCAAAAAATTGTAATCAGTTGTATTATATTGAGAATATATTGGGGCCTGTTACCCAAAGCAAACAACAGGTGGCGACCGTTAATTTCTTGCATCTTCAACCCTCATCTTCGGGTCGTCCGAACGACTCCCATTAAGCCACACCGCGTCAAAACAAGATAACCACTACAACGGCATTGAATCTTCCATTAGCCAATCAGAGGCCACGAAACAACTCACAACTCCTGGCTGAAATCGAGTAGCATTTCAAATTACGCTCCCGGGAGCGCGCCGCGACAACGACAGCAAGGTCGTCCACGTGCGCTACCCCGTCAAAACCCTCCCCCTGCAGCAGCTACATAAGCGCAGCAAAGAGAAGGTTCCACAGAGCAGCCGAGAGAACCGACCCCTGCGGGCAGCCTCTCTTGAGAGCATCTCCCTTGATTCGATGTAAGAGGCGATCGTCCGGAAGTCGTCGCTTGGGACCCCAGCATCTCGCAGTGCCATCATGACCCTCGACCACCACACGGAGTCGAAGGCTCCCTGCACGTCTAGCAGGACCGCCACCTTGAACTTACCAAAACAAGGGCCTGCACTGCGTCAGTGCCGCCTCGGCCGAGCCCCCTTTCACCGCCCCAAACTGCCGTGGATGGAGACTGCTTGAAATGGCTTAGCCCAGGTTTGGAGTCGGTACGTTCCGCTTCCGCACCTTAGGGTTGGCTTGAAACAGTCGTTAGGCCTTTCAGCGATTTCTTCGATAAGACTTTTTCTGGCTCAGCATATTCAGCGTGGCGTTGGCTTGAAACGACACCCGTGGTCTAGGTTAGGCTACTCGCCTAGACTTGTCCACTGGGGAAAATTTAACGGTTTTTCCTGTTCGGTGTAAGGGGGTGATTTTGGGGTGGAATTTTGCGGTTTTGGCCAATCCAAAATACCGATTTCGCTGTGTTGTTGGGTCGTTTGAAGTTTCGCAAATTTTTCTCTTGAATCCCTCTTTTTTGCGGATTTGGCTTGGAAGAAAATAGATTTCGCGGGTTGGGTTCTTCAAAAAACCAATTTCGCGGGGTTAGCTCACTGAAACTGAGCGTGGTATGGTTGGGGGGGGGGGGGTGACCGTAGCTGTGAGTGGTGGTCGATTGAGACGACAGATTTTAGGGGCTAAAGACGGCGGTTTAGAGGCTGACTGTAGAGTTTTCCAAGGAAGAAATTCAGAAATTTTTAATTTTATTAGTTTTCCGTTTCCGACGGCCACTTTTCGCTGGTGGTTGGTGGCTGCTGCCCGACGCAGACCAAGCTCGTATTTTCAGCTTGAGGGTTACCAAAATGAAAAAAAACAAAAATTTGAAATCCACAAAGTTCTAATCAATTCTCTCATTCAAACAATCGTTCGCAAGCAATTTTCCTTCAGTTTATATTGACTTTAAAAACCCCAAAACAATTAAAAACCTCAGATTTCCACTGTAACCCCCGCCGCCCAGCAACTAGATCCTTTTTAGAAAGATGTGACGCCCTCGAAAGACTTCCTGAGGAACTCAAGCGACTTGCTTGGGTGGTGCGGAGCGGGGGCAGAAGACGCGAGACCAAAAGAGAAGGATGGACGGAGCGGTGAAAAAAAAAAAAAAAAAAAGGAAAGGAAAGGAGAGTCCTTCCAACCCAAGGAAGAACTTACGGCTTCACCGCTGTTCAGTTGTTGTTGAGAGGCTGGGCAGACCGCGAGCGCGGAGAGTTTTTTGTTTGTTTGTTTTTAAATAGTTTATTCGGAGATTTAATTGTCGTACTCGTCCCCACCACCAACCACCCCCCCAATTAATTTATTTACGTAAAAAATAAATAAAATTTCGCGTAATGGTGTACCAAAAATAATTAAAAATTGGGGGTGTTTTGGATTTTTGAAAAAAAAAAAAAGTGACCGACTTGTCCTAGTGAGTGTTGAACCATCGAAAACACTAAGGTACATGCTTACATTTTATTTTATTTGTTTTTTAATTCTAATTTACCATAATTAGCCCACACAGTTTATCAGCGAGAAAAAACCTTGCTTTGGAGCGATAATTTTTCTTTTTAACTTCAACTTTGTGTTAGAGAGGGACTGGGTAACTATGCCAAGTACAGAGTATTTTTGTCGCCTTGTCGATAACGTTCTTTTAAAAGTTGTGGTTGTCGATTTGCAGTTTTTTTTTGTTTTATTCACGTCATTTTCTCTGGACCATTAAAAGGTAAACTACCCACTTAGTTAATTATTTTTCAACATTTTATAACGACACGTTTTTTCGCGCCTGTGAACCCCCCACCCACCCTCCCACCAATATACCGACATCATCTGTCACACACACATAGTTCGCGAGAAAAAAAAAAAAAAAAAAAAAAAAAAAGGCGTCCAGCAAGCACGCGACTTGGCGTTAACAGGACAATTAAACGCCTTTCTCTCCTCTTTTTCAGAGCTCTTAATGATAGCCCTTCCTCCCCTCGAATAAGCGGCTCTTAAAACGCCTTATTTTTATGGAATTTTACGGCTCGCTTTAAATCGTATTAATTGATTTCGCGGATTTAAAAAAAAAAAAAAAAAAAAACATTCTTCCTCCTGCGGGATGTTTTGAAAAACCGACGACATTTTTACCTAGAATGGCTCCCCTCTTCGCCAATTAGTTTGTGGTAATAATGATCTAGAAGGGAGGGGAATGTATCGCCTTTTTTTTATTATTATCATCGAAGGGAATTACACGAATGATTCAGTCAAAAATAATGTTACAAGCGTCCCTCAAAACGATCGTTTAAGGTACGACCCTGTACAATTTAACGATTACCCATCAAAGCGAGTTGAAATGAAGTGCCGCAATAAAGTGTGCCGTGTGGCAGTGCAATGGGCTGGGTGATTGTGATGGTAGGGGGGGGGGTGGAGTAAAAAAAATGCGCATCATGGATCACGGAAATGTACAAGGCTTGCGCCATCAGCGTGAAAGATGTCATGCGATGTCATAAGCTCAGTGAAAATTGAAACGATGTCTTGAGCAATAATTAAACGACGTACACCCTCTGGGTATTTTTTACGACGTAGAAAGTCTTCTTTTTTTTTTTTATTTGGTTTACGTGATAAAACACCAAATTCGACTTTTGTAAAACACTCCCCCTCAAACACCCCACTCAAAAGCTCGGGACTTCTGTTCTGAGAACTAGTAAGTTCGTCTCGGAAACTGACCCCCCCCCCCCTTTACTTTTCTTAAAAAACTCGCGGAATCGGACTGTTTTACTCCAAAAATTTGTAATTTCCCAACGTAGAGTCACAAATCGCGGAGACTTTCTTGAAAATTCATATTGCAACTAAGCTGCAAAAGGCCATTATTTGGCATTTTGCCCCCTTCCCCCAATTCCACTTGAGGAACAAGAAATCTAGTGTCACCCGGAGCCCTAAAAAATAAGCTACCACCCCTTTCATATCTTGCCCCTTCCCTTTCCACGCCGTCAGTATTCCAAAATTTATAATATACAATTTACATGCGTACCTACTTGTTTCATCGTTAAAACTCCCCTTTTGAACAAAAGATGGACAAGGTCTAGTCATGCGATGGTCATTAAATATACGAAGTGTCGGAGGGGTGGAGGGAAAGGCTGTTCCTCTCACCTATTAAAACAGTTAACACCCCCTTCGCCTCTCCTCCCGGCTACCAAACCATTTAACGCGTGGTGTGTGTGTGTATGTGTGTGCAAGATACTTTAATAGTTTAGGGTCGACGAATAAATGTTCAAATCCTCAGGCGAGAGAAAACGAGACCGGTGCACCCCGCCCTCGTCCGGGGCGCTTTTGTTTGTGGAAAGGATTGACGGGCCGCGTATATTTTCTCTCCTTTTTCCACGCTATAAAGAACCCCCCCCCTTCCCTCTCATCATCACTCACTCGCTGTTTCTCACTTTTAAATTCCTATTCAGGTGGAGGAGAATGGTTTCGTGAGCTTACACGCATCTCAACAGCCCTAACCCCACCGCCCCTATCACTTTCTTCTTCTTAGAACCATTTTATTGCACTTTTGAGAGCTTTAAATTAAAACAATATTAAAAGAAATAACAGGATCCAATTACTCGGTTTCTTTAACTGACCCCCCCCCCACTCGCACCCTACCCACCCAGCCTATCAAACCGTCTTAGGCCTCAGACTCTCATACTGAGCGTTCAGAAGGAGAAGAGGGGCTTGTAAAAAATGAACAATCGGGAAAGTTAAACGTTAAACGCGTACTATCCAATTAGTTTTAGTTTAACCTGAACCATGAATGTGGGGGGGGGGGAGTCCCATTGACATAAAATGATGACAGATAAGGATAGAAAGGGCGGGGGGGGTGTCAAATTGGAGATCACGCGAGATGGTTCTTGAAAACGCCAATTAACGAACGTTTTACATAACTGAAAATCGAAAATCCCCCCTGTTCTCTTCTCTCGTTCGTGTTTAAAATAGGTTGGTCGATAAGGTAGGGTGTACTTGGAGAAAAAAAAAAAAAAAAAGTGAAAGACGTGACTGTTTGGGCTCTTCACTGATTGGGAAGGGGGCGGTGGGGTCATTCGGGCAATGTACACACACGCGTGTGTAACACACATCACTCACTCTCTCTCTCTCTTTTTTCGTGTTCCAAATGGCTGGACAGGTTCATTGATGAATAATATTGCACGATTTTTAACTTTAATAAAAAAAGGCGAAAAGGATGGGAAATGTGGGGAAGGGGGACTCTTTTTTTTCTTTGTTTCAAACATTGGTTGTTATAGTACCTAAATCTACGCATTACGAGTAATAAAAACGATCGTTTTTCAGAGGCACCTTAAAAAAATTTGGGGCCGGAGAGCGGTGGATGAAACAAAGTGGTGATGATGACGAGGAGAAGGGGATGGTTCGGTTTCGTAAATACAAGGCGGCTTTGTGGTCATTTTAGCCCCGTCGAAATAAGATATTACTCACCGCTGCAACGAAACACCTGTAGGGATGATACAGGGCAAAACTGTTCGATGACAGTACACTTCCCCTCATGACTATGGTCATGGTGTTGCAGTCGGTGGGGTGAGGATAGTTCCGTGACAATGAGTCGATTAAAAAAATTGAAACTTAAATTGTCACTTTTTGGAATTCTGTCGGTGCCCCCCTCCTTCCATCATCATCAGGTCAAATACCAATTTCGAAGGGATTGCTCTGTTCCTAACTAACTTTAATGGTTTGAGCCCGAAAGATTCATCCTGGAAACCTGAAAAAACAAATCGTAAAAAAAACGTTGGCTGATGCACTCCTGGACGTCACAGCTACCTCAGTTAGAGAACCTTTAGAACCCAGGCAAACACGCGATAACCGCCATATTTGGTCCCTCCGCCTTTTTATCGCTCGTGTTAAAAATACGCTATACAATGGTTGCGTTGCAAAACTGGAGGCTCGTGTTTAAGCGCTGAAGTGTAGAATTAAGCGCTTAATGGAGTTTTACAACAGATGATTTGTATCGCGATGGGACGTGTTTTGTTGGATTTTAAACACTTACTCAGCGCTGAGCTAGATTGACAGTTTTGCAACGGCAAAAGACAAAGTGCTCATTAAGCGCTGAACAAGTTTTAGAATTTTATAATAGGAAATTGTCTAAATCTGAGATTTTCTTCGGTTGTCGTATACCAAACTCTATTGAAATCTTGATGGGTACCGGCGTTCGTTATTGTACCTTGACGTATTTAAAGAATGAGTCTCGAAAAAGTAGTTTTATTTTTTCAAATAAAAATGATGATTTTTTTAAGTAGAATAATAATAAAATGGAGAATCTCATGGCAGCAATATCCCTTCGGACCTGCAATGGCTCAACATCCGATTGGATTTCCATTGCCGCAATGGGGGCTGACTTTGCTCCACCTGTAATCAGCCTCAGTGCCTTATTTTGCAGTGTGTCGAGGGGCTTTAGCGCACAATCAGAGGCGGTTACCAGGACCTCAGCTCCATATTCTATGCAGGGTCGCACATACGTGAGGTGTTTGGTTATCACTTCTGAATGAGACGCTTGAGACGAAAAAGTATTTTATTTTGACAGAACCCAAAAACTCAAAAGTAGAAATTCTAAAATCGGAACGGCACTCTAAATTCATATGTTCCTTAAAAACAACGTGGTCGAAAATTTTCGCCACATCACCCCCTTGGAGGAGGAGAGCGTAGCTCGCCCAGATCGAAGCGAACCTTCTTGTTTATGGCTGAAGTTGTCGGGTGGGTGAGGGTGGTAGAGTCTACGTCTTCGTGAAGAAAATACGCCGGTTTGACACGGTCGATTGAGACTGTTACGTGTTTATCAGAACTGGTCTTGATCGTGATGGTCTAGTAGACTTTGTCGCGTTTAACGACGGGATAGGGTCCTGAGTAACGATTTTGGAAGGGATGACGAGTGCTGTCATCACGTAACATGACGTGTGTACAAGAGTCGAGATTTTTGAAGACGAAACTACCAGGTGTCGAATGTCGAGAAGTCGGTATAGGTAGGATCTGACTGATGATTTTAGCGAGGTGTTCGATTAACTCAGGAGTAGAATTTTTTCGGGTTGAGGTGACAAGAATTCTCCTGAAGTCGAAGACTTTCTCCAAAAAAGAGCGCTCTGCCGGATGACAATATGAAACAGCTAGTCATTCCAGCCTTTTTTCCCTATTCATGTTTATTTTTGTTTAAATTGATTAAAAATTTGTGACGTCACAGTAGGCAGATCCCAAACAATTTTCTTCAATGATTAATAAGGTTCTTAATAACGACGAGCTGAGATACGTTTAGAAACAGAGTGATGAGACGTCACCACTTTTTCAGTCAATTTTTGGTTACGCCTCAGCAGGTATTACAAACGCCCGAACGTCTCACACAAAGCTGCTCATAGAAATTCCTCCTACTCAAAGTGAATTTCAAGTCAAATTAGAATTTTACCTTACGAAAAGCCCGGTATCTTTTTTTATTTTTTTCCATATCGTGAACATCTACAGGGTGTTTCAGGATGAATGATCAGGACTTTAAATAGTTGTCCCAACTAGGACAAACCAAAATCGTCAGGATCGCAAATGCTTGGTTTCCTAGTTACAGGTTTTTTTTTGTCATTTTTCGGCCAAACACGTTCTTTTCGTCAAAATTTAGAAAAACGCAAATTCAAGGACGCGTTTTTGCTTAATCGGGAATTGCTTCAATTCGTGGCTACAGCTGCTGCCAAACAGCGCGTATTAGCTGCTAAAATGAAGACTGGCGCTAATTTGCGTATCAATATTGAGAAAACGCCTAATTCGTGCTGGCAAAACTAGAGAAAAACATGGAATGAAAGCCTAATGTCCTGTTAAAATTGAGAAAAACGCTAATTCACGGAAACATGTCTACCAAAACATGCTTGATTACGGCTAAAACTAACGCAAATGCAGGTTTCCGCCTAAAATTGCGATAAATGACTATAATTCGCTTGTAAAATTAAGAAAATGCGTTAACGCATGCTAAAGAAAGAATTCGAGGCTAAAATTAAAGAATAATTCGCAGCTAAAATTGAGGAAATGTGCTCATTCGCAGCAAAATTTGAGAAAAACGCCAGTTTGTAGTCCAATTTGGGAAAATCCGCGACTAAAATTATGAGAAATAGCGACAATTCGCCATAAAAATGGAGAAAAAAGAAACGCTTATCCGCATGACTTAAGGTGCGTTTACACTGAAGTGTCGCTCTACACTTATTGCTTAAAATTTAGTGTCAGACACAAATATCCTTAGTGTGAACACAAACTTCCAGAAAATTTTATCAGAATTTGTACAGTCAATATACATGTGTCTAACACTTTACATTTATGTCGAGACATAAGTGTAGCTACATAAATGTCAGACACTTTAGTGTAAATGCACCTTAAGAAGTGAAGAAAACGCTCTTAATTCCGGACTAAAACGGAGAAAAAGCGCTTTTAAAATTGAGAAAAACGCTAAATCACGAATACATTTATGCCAAAACGCGCTTACTCACAGCTAAAACTGAGGCAAATGCGGATTCTAGCCTAAAATTGAGATAAGAGCGCATTCGCTGTGAAAGGTGGCGGGAAAATTTATTAATTCGTGGCTAAAATTGACAAATAAATGTGATTCGCAGGAGAAAAAACGCCAATTCGCAGATTTGGGGGAAACCCGCTAATTCGGGGCTAAATTAAATTGAATAAAAGCGGTAATTCGCTGGCAGATCTAAGAAATACTTCTCGGTTAAAATTATGAAATAATTCGCAGCTAAAACTGTGGAGAAAAAAGGCTAACTCGCGGATCATCTTGAGGTAATCCTCTGCTAAAATTGAGGAAAAGCGGTAATTCGCGCCAAAAACGGAGAAAATGAAGAAAAACGCTAATTCTCGGCCATCAAAGTGTAAAAGCGCCAATCCGCTCCTAAAATCCGGAAAAACGCTAATTCGCGGATACATTTAATTTAAAAAGGGGGTGGCATGAAAACACGATGGACACAATAGCTGGATCATTGTTTCATAAAAAGAAAGATAAAATCAGGTTTATGATCGAACCTCTCCCAGGATAAAATCCTAGAAGGTTGAAAAAAGTGGTTTTCGGGATGCTGTCGGTCTGTCGCCTTTTTTCCCGATAAATTACGTGAAAATAAAACCCTAGCCGTTTCTTGGTATAAAAGCGCCTATCTGACCTTTGTTTTGAGGAAAAAAATCATTTATCGGACATGTTCCCCCCGCACCGAAATGTCGTTTTAATTAGTTATAACTTCAAAACAAGTGTTTCCACAATTTTTGAAATATTTTTTAAAAGAATTCCTCGTGAAATTTTCATGCGAATTGACTACAATATTACCGAAAAAAATCAACTTTTCTGTAGCCAAAATCGTCGTTCTTAGCGCAAAATGACCAGTAGCACAAAATAACGGTCGAAAGTGCAAAAAAAGGGGCGCGAGAGGGCCCCTAAAAAAAGAAAATTAAGCAAAAATTGTGGGAGAAGTAGGATTTGGCGCGTCTACGTCAAAAATTATTTACCACCGAATTACCTAGTACATAAATCGAAACCTAGTTGTCTCTTAGTATGTAAAACGCGAATACCTTGTTTTGAAGAAAAATAATTTCCCAGGCATGTTCAATTATAGTAGCGGAATGCTATATTTTCGGTTTTTTTTTTTTTAAATGCAATCATTGATGTACGCGAAAAATTACCGTTTACACAACGCGCAACCTTCAACATTCAACCCATTTTACCTCAGTACACATGTATTTATAATTTCGGTGCGATTTTGGGATATTCGGGGGAATTTTTGGATGGGGAAGTGACGAGGAGGGGGATGGTGAGGGGTAATTTTACTTTAATGGAAGTGTTTCTGTGAGTAGGTACATTTGAAGATCAACGCGGAAATATCTGCATTTACTTTTTATGTTTGGTGAAATACGGCTCAAATATGACGGTATGATCAGGAATATCTGAACTTTTGCTGTGAGAATTTCAAAGCTGTTCGTGTTACAAGCAGGTAGTCGTAATCATCTTCTTATTTTTTGGTCAGGAAGGTTCAACATTTTCAACCGAGTCGGAGGGCCTTGAAAAGTTGGGATGCAAGGTAAACCGTTTTTTTTGGGATACATACATTAGTTACTGAATTAGTTAGGTAGGTAGTATTATCCAACAAAAACTTGTCGATGTTTGCTTCAGAGAGATCGCGACTAACAATGAGACTTATTTAATCCTCAGGTATTTTATTAAACAATCTTCGACAACGCGATAGTCTATTAATTGTATTTGTAACAGTAAGTTTGGCATTACCGTGAGTTATGGTTGCGTATCACATTTCTTTTCGTGAAAACCGTCGCAAACATAAACAGCAACTAGCAAGCAGCGTAAGATGAATAAAGTGGAAGAATCCATAACTCCCATTATTAGGGAGCCTCCCTACAATCCACGTGTCATCCAAATTATTAATGACATGAATTTGTCTCCCCTCCGCTGTACTTCGAAAGCATTGTTTAAGCCTGAGTGACGATACCCAGAATTGGTGGATGCCAGAATTAGATATCGTGAGACTAAAAAACAAGCAAGGCATGTCGTTCTTAATGTACATTCAAAAATTATTCCTTTGCATTACAGAATTGAGCTTCTTGCCCAGTCAAGTGACCCGTGAAAGGAAAAAGATCGAGAACCAACTATATGAAAACTTGTGTGAATGTGGAATATGCCTGAAGTTGAGTCAAACGTCCACTAAAAAACGTAAACATTGGGATAACAACATATCATGAATGGCTGGGTACATTTAATTTTTACCTTTTAAATGTCAGCCCTATAATTCACCCGTCGCTGGTACAAATCGGAGACATAAATCCTCAGAAAGTAACGACTGAAATTGTGTACCTCACGATCGTGATCGTAAACCAACGACGAAATTCGGAAAAAGTTGCCCGTTCGCGGCTGAATACATGCCGTAATTAAACTCCCCAGCGGCTTCAACGACTGGGAACTCCAGAACCCACGACGATCCGGAAGTACAACAGCGACGACGCAGTCTTCCCGAAGCGAAGGATCGCTCACCAAAAATCACGCCGTACGGGAAAACGTCCAGCGGTCAATTGAGACGACTCTTGACCGTTCGTGACGTCACACCCTACCAAGGCATCCACTGGCAAAGCCTATTGGGAAGTGATTCGATCCTGACCGGTTGGTATAAGGCTGACCCTGACCGAGGCCACTTACCCCGTTTTGTTTTTTCTGACCAGTGGGACGGATAACCTTACGGGAACCTTCCAAGCTCTATTCCGTTGAGAAGACTCCGGACGCTTGTTGAAGTGGACACCCTATTGTGGATCAAACCGCCCCTGGTTCAAGTCGTCCCAAACCGGACGCATAGATCCAAGTAAATTGGACGGATAACCTTACGGGGACCTTCCAAGTCGATATATCCGTCGAGAAGACTCCGGACACTTGTTGAAGGGAAACCCTATTGGGGATTAGACCGTCATTATTTCAAGTCGTCAGTGACCTGACGCATATATCAAAATCGAACAGCCGGATAACCCTACGGGAACCTTCCAAGCTCAACATATCCGTTGAGAAGACTCGCGACGCTTGTTGAAGGAAAACCCTATTGTGGATTAGACCGTCACTGTTAAAATCGTCATACACCTGACGCATCTATACAATCGGACCGGCAGGATAACCTTACGGGAACCTTCAAGCTCTACTCCGTTGAGAAGGCTCCGGACGCTTGTTGAAGTGGAAACCCTATTGTGGACCTGACCGCCGATAGGCATCCGTGCCAAAACCGTAGAGAAGACTCCGGTAATTCTTTTATTCATTCCCCTAACCTCGGTGGAGCTTGATAGATACTACGGGGCTTAGCGACACTTGTGTCTGCCCCAGAATTCATCGAGTAAGACCGATCCTGTCCGAACCTTTCCCTATCCTTGCAGAACTCGGCGAAGAAGACGCTGCGGACAACAACAAGGGACGCTAACGGACCGTTAGCCCAACAGGCTACCCATAGCCAGTGTATTTTTCTTTTTTCTGACCAGTGGTGCGGATAACCTTACGGGAACCTTCCAAGCTCTACTCCGTTGAGAAGACTCCGGACGCTATTGTGGATTAAACCGCCCCTGGCTCAAGTCGTCCTAACCCGGACGCATAGATTCAGTCATCGGACGGATAACCTTTCGGGAACCTTCCAAGTTCGACACATCCGTTGAGAAGACTTCGGACACTTGTTGAAGGGAAACCCTATTGTGGCCCTGACCACCGGTAGGCATTCGTGCCAGACCGTTGAGACGACTCCGGTCAACATTCATTCTCGTTCCCTCACCCCCGGTGGAACTCGATAGATACTACGGGGCTTAGCGACACTTGTGTCTGCCCCAGAATTCATCGAGCAAGACCGATCCTGTCCAAACCTTTCCCCGTCCTTGCCGAACCCGGCGAAGAAGACACTACGGACAGCACCAGAGGACGCT